>CADEHL010000507.1:0-49097 GCA_902827135.1 Harpagifer antarcticus | reverse complement strand
AGTGCTAATACACAGAGTACACAGAGTGCTAATACACAGAGAACACAGAGTACACAGAGTACTAATACACAGAGTGCTAATACACAGAGTACACAGAGTGATAATACACCGAGTACTAATACACAGAGAACACAGAGTACTAATACACAGAGTACTAATACACAGAGTGCTAATACACAGAGTACACAGAGTGCTAATACACAGAGTACTAATACACAGAGTACTAACACACAGAGTACTAATACACTGAGTACTAATACACAGAGTACACAGATTACTAATACACAGAGTACACAGAGTGCTAATACACAGAGTACACAGAGTGATAATACACCGAGTGCTAATACACAGAGTACACAGAGTGCTAATACACAGAGAACACAGAGTGTTAATACACCGAGTACTAATACACAGAGTACACAGAGTGCTAATACACAGAGTACACAGAGTGATAATACACCGAGTGCTAATACACAGAGTACACAGAGTGCTAATACACAGAGTACACAGAGTGATAATACACCGAGTGCTAATACACAGAGTACACAGAGTGCTAATACACAGAGAACACAGAGTGTTAATACACCGAGTACTAATACACAGAGTACACAGAGTGATAATACACCGAGTGCTAATACACAGAGTACTAATACACAGAGTACTAATACACAGAGTACACAGAGTGATAATACACCGAGTGCTAATACACAGAGTACTAATACACAGAGAACTAATACACAGAGTACACAGAGTACTAATACTCAGAGTACACAGAGTGCTAATACACAGAGTACTAATACACAGAGTACTAATACACAGAGTACTAATACACAGAGTACACCGAGTGCTAATACACAGAGTGCTAATACACAGAGTGCTAATACACAGAGTACTAATACACAGAGTACACAGAGTGCTAATACACAGAGTGCTAATACACAGAGTACACAGAGTTCTAATACACAGAGTACTAACACACAGAGTACTAATACACAGAGTACACAGAGTGCTAATACACAGAGTACTAATACACAGAGTACTAGCACACAGAGTACTAATACACAGAATACTGACACACAGAGTACTAAGACACAGAGTACTGACACACAGAGTACTAATACACAGAGTACTAATACACAGAGTACTAAGACACAGAGCACTAATACACAGAGTACTAATACACAGAGTACTAATACACAGAGTACTAATACACAGAGTACTAAGACACAGAGCACTAATACACAGAGTACTAATACACAGAGTACTAACACACTGAGTACTAATACACCTGTGTGAAGTTAAGCTAACTTTCTGTCTGTGAAGCTAACTTCCTGTCTGTGAAGGGAACTTCCTGTCTGTGAAGCTCACTTCCTGTCTGTGAAACTAACTTCCTGTCTGTGAAGCTCACTTCCTGTCTGTGAAGCTAACTTCCTGTATGTGAAGCTAACTTCCTGTCTGTGAAGCTAACGTCCTGTCTGTGAAGCTCACTTCCTGTCTGTGAAGCTAACTTCCTGTCTGTGAAGCTCACTTCCTGTCTGGGAAACTAACTTCCTGTCTGTGAAGCTAACTTCCTGTCTGTGAAGCTAACTTCCTGTCTGTGAAGCTAACGTCCTGTCTGTGAAGCTAACATCCTGTCTGTGAAGCTAACTTCCTGTCTGTGAAGCTCACTTCCTGTCTGTGAAACTAACGTCCTGTCTGTGAAGCTAACGTCCTGTCTGTGAAACTAACTTCCTGTCTGTGAAGCTAACTTCCTGTCTGTGAAGCTCACGTCCTGTCTGTGAAGCTCACGTCCTGTCTGTGAAGCTCACGTCCTGTCTGTGAAGCTAACTTCCTGTCTGCGTACAGAGCTGTGGGGGGGCAGCTGGCAGGAGGCGCAGATCTGCTATATACGCTGATGGGAACGCGGCCCTCATCACTATGGGATGGAGACACTGAAGAGCTTTGCATGGTAGGCTGACACAATGTTTAAAGAGTTCCCTGGTTAACACAATGTTTAAAGAGTTCCTTGATTAACACAATGTTTAAAGAGTTCCCTGATTAACACAATGTTTAAAGAGTTCCCTGATTCACACAATGTTTAAAGAGTTCCCTGATTAACACAATGTTTAAAGAGTTCCCTGATTAACACAATGTTTAACGAGTTCCCTGATTAACACAATGTTTAAAGAGTTCCCTGATTAACACAATGTTTAAAGAGTTCCTTGACTAACACAATGTTTAACGAGTTCCCTGATTAACACAATGTTTAAAGAGTTCCCTGATTAACACAATGTTTAACGAGTTCCTTGATCAACACAAAAGCAGCAGTGTATAAACCATGACTCAGCAGTTTCTCTGTGTTCTCAGCTGATTCCTGACGGTGGAAATGAAGGTCTTGTTGCTGTGAAACTGACCCGGCACATTATCTGAGATTATTCCTGAGGACTCCAGTTATTCTGAGCTTTAACTTCTTTATGATGTGGGGGTAATAATCAAAAGGGGTGATTTTACTATGTGCACTGGTATTTATAAATCATTTCTTCTTTAATATACTGTCTGTTTTTAAATGTGCACAGCCTGAAAGCTACCTGAGTGTTAAAGAAGGGAAACAGGAAGTGAATGAGAACTGAAATGTGGATTGCTACCCAGGAAGAGGTTCAGATCAGATGTAATTCCTCAGAGCACGCTGTTGTACATTTATTATGATTTTATTACTATGAGCAAAACATGTATTACTTTATTTAGTCCAATGATAATAAGATTGAGATATGTAACATCTTTAGGGGAATAATAGAAGTGAAGCATACAGTAGCATTACCAACAACATCCCATCCAATGAAACACACAGGATCAGCTGATACGAGGAACTCCTACACAACACACATCATTCAGTGAAAGATCACCTCTCTGTCATTAGACCCAGATTACCTGTCACTGCTGGCAACCTCAGGACATATACGAGTACTGCTCACATCAGATGACGGTATAGCCAAACATCGATGTATTATTCAATGATCCCAATCCACAGCACCATGGTCTAAAACTCAAAAATGAAAACACGAAGAAGCACAAAACTTCTTAACTTGAGACGTTGTGAGTTTTAAAGAAGTGAATTATTATCAGACTGAAGTCATTCCCAATGGAGAGGTTGTTGCACGCTGTTGTACCTTTACTAGGGTGTTATTACTATGAGCCAAACATATATTACTTTATTTAGTAATACATGTATTATATTTAGAAATGTAACATCTTAATATGTGATGAAGAAAAATGATCAGAAAGGGGTTTTATTAGGATGATTTTATTACTATACGCAGACAGGTTAGGGTTCGTCCACCAATTGATGTGACGTACGAATAAGATTCAGTCATTGAGCAATTATATCTATAAATGTAACAATTAGATTTAGAAATGTAAAACTTTAGTGAAATAACAGAAGTGTCTAATGAAGGGTTTAGAGGGGTGATTTTACTATGTGCACTGGAATATATATATACATCATTTCTTCTTTAATATACTGTCTGTTTTTAAATGTGCACAGCCTGAAAGCTACCTGAGTGTTAAAGAAGGGAAACAGGAAGTGAATGAGAACTGAAATGTGGATTGCTACCCAGGAAGAGGTTCAGATCAGATGTCGTTCCTCAGAGCACGCTGTTGTACTTTTATTATGATTTTATTACTAATGGAACCAAAAACAATGAATAAAGTGAGTGGGAAAAAGAAACCTGAGTCTCAGTCGTTCATTCATTCAGAGTTTGTGTGTGTGTGTGTGTGTGTGTGTTAATGTTTGATCAGCACTGCCTATGGGGGAAACTTCTGTGTAGCAATGCAGTGGGAGTCACCGACTCATGAAGGAGACACGGGACGAGCAGGAGTTCTGATGTCAAACACTGATGGTTTATTTAGTATCGGCCGGAGGACTCACATCACAAGTCACACAGCCAGAGGTTCTGACTGCCCGGGAGAGTTGCCACGTCAATTCTGAAGCGCCTCTCTTTTGCTAGACCTTTTAATAGGTTCACAGAGAGTAATCAACATCGTGGGGGGGGATACACTAAACATCTGGGAACACTAGAGATAGCCTAAACATCTGGGGGACACTGCATCACTTGCCTGACCCTCATGGCCTCGAATATTACACCTTGGAGTCCACAAACACCGAGAAGGAAGTGTTCCAGCGTTCTCACAACCATAAACCATTTGTGACCGAGAGTTGCCCGGTCATAAACTGGGAATATCAACATATAGCTGGAGCAGCACATGCCTTAAGGGAGAAGTAGTTATAAGACCCCAGCAAATGTTCGATTTTGATTAATGACTGATAAGGAATGATTTATGACCCTATAAACCGGAAGTCCCACCTCCCAAACCGGAAGTCCCACCCCTATACACCGGAAGTCCCACCTCCAACATCCCTTTGAAGTGTCATTCTGATCAATATATACACAGCGTTTTGCATAGTAGTTCCCCATTTTTATTTTACTTTGAAGAAAAAGTCAATGTATCGAAAAAGAAAAACTCCCTGGCTTCAATCAACCGCTGGTTATTAGTCTTCTTCTTCACCATCCAACTCGGCATGGATCTTTTCAAGTCTCTCCTTGAGGCGTCTGCAATTTTTGAGATTGTGCAGAAAAGCCTCCGAAGCGCCTTGGATCCTCCAATCATCCGTGAAAATGTCTTTATCAATAAGAGTCTGGTCGATCTCAGTAATGAAGTCGGTGAGCCAGAGTCTTTTCATTAACGCGTTGTAATTGTTTCTGAAGAAAAATTCGGGCATGTCATTCAGACAATCGTGTTGCCTCTGGCCGGGGTGACTGACTCGGCACCCGTTGCAGATTTCTTCTCTGTACCGATGTATCACCCTCTCCACAATATCAACCAACACCGATTTCACTATGTCCATAAACTGATAGCGCAGAGTGAAGCAGGTAGGACCCAAACGCAGATAACACTTGATAATACCTTTATTTCAAGGTCTCTTATCTAATACATAAACTTTCAACAAATAAAACACTCTACGGTGAACCAGGTCACAAACAAAAGAAGCACCAACACTGAACACAGGACGAGACAAGACTAAATACAGGGAGGGATAATTACCAGACAAGAAACAGCTGGGCAGGGGAGGAGAAACACAAGGGCCACAGGTGAACATAATCAACTAACTAGACACAGGTGAGGAGGGAGGAGAAAACACAAGGGCCACAGGTGAACACAATCAACTAACGAGACACACCAGGGAACTAACGACGGAAGGAAAACATGACATAGAGGACAGCGGAAACACCCAAACCTAGACATAGACCCGTGACCTGGCATGACAACCGTGACAGAACCCCCCCCTCAAGGGACGGATTCCAGACGTCCCTAAACAAAAAATCCAACATAGTCCAACAGGGTGGGTGGAGGGGGTCCGGAGGACGGGACTAAGCTGACCGCCCAGGAGCCCAGTAGGGGACCAGGAAGGGATCTCGGGCGGACGGCCCGGGGGCAAGGCAGAGTCTAAGGTGGGGAACTCGGGCGGACGGCCCGGGGGCAAGGCAGAGTCCAAGGTGGGGTCTCGGGCGGACGGCCCGGGGGCAAGGCAGAGTCCATGGTGGGGAACTCGGGCGGACGACCCGGGGGCAAGGCAGAGTCTAAGGTGGGGAACTCGGGCGGACGGCCCGGGGGCAAGGCAGAGTCCAAGGTGGGGGTCTCGTGCGGACGGCCCGGGGGCAAGGCAGAGTCCATGGTGGGGAAGTCGGGCGGACGACCCGGGGGCAAGGCAGAGTCCAAGGTGGGGGTCTCGGGCGGACGGCCCGGGGACAAGGCAGAGTCCATGGTGGGGCGAAGGCCACAGCGGGCGAACTCAGGGGGCCGAGCATGAGGGCGAAGACCAGACAGCTCCGGAGGCCGGGCAGGACCCGGTGTCGGCCGGACAGGAACCGGAGCCGGCGGGACAGGCTTCGGCAGGATCCCCCACGGAAGAGGACCAGGAGTTGGCAGGACCCCCAGCAGGAGGGTGGACGACGGGACCTCCAACGAGACAGGACAAAGGGTTGGCAGGACCCCCGGCAGGAGAGTAGTCGGCGGGGCCTCCAACGGGACAGGACACAGGGTTGGCAGGACCCCCGGCAGGAGAGTAGTCGGCGGGGCCTCCAACAGCACAGGACATAGGATTGGCAGGACCCCCGGCAGGAGAGTAGACGGCGGGACCTCCAACGGCACAGGACATAGGGTTGGCAGGACCCCCGGCAGGAGCGTAGTCGGCGGGACCTCCAACGGGACAGGACACGGGGTTGGCAGGACCCCCGGCAGGAGACTAGTCTGCGGGACCTCCAACTGGACAAGACATGGGGTTGGCAGGACCCCCGGCAGAGGGCTAGTCGGCGAGGCCTCCAACGGGACAGGACAAAGGGTTGGCAGGACCCCCGGCAGGAGACTAGTCTGCGGGACCTCCAACTGGACAAGACATGGGGTTGGCAGGACCCCCGGCAGAGGGCTAGTCTGCGGGACCTCCAACTGGACAAGACATGGGGTTGGCAGGACCCCCGGCAGAGGGCTAGTCTGCGGGACCTCCAACGGGACAGGACATGGGGTTGGCAGGACCCCCGGCAGAGGGCTAGTCTGCGGGACCTCCAACTGGACAGGACATGGGGTTGGCAGGACCCCCGGCAGGAGACTAGTCTGCGGGACCTCCAACTGGACATGAGTAGGGGCTTGAGTGGGGACTCGAGAGAGGGCTTGAGAGGGAACTCGAGAGTAGACCTGAGGGGAAACTTGAGAGGTGACTCGAGAGGACACTGGAGAGTTGACTTGGGAGGTGACTCGAGAGGACACTGGAGAGTTGACTCGAGAGGACACTGGAGAGTTGACTTGAGAGGTGACTCGAGAGGACACTGGAGAGTTGACTTGAGAAGGAACTCGAGAGGTGACTCGAGAGGTAACTCGAGAGGAGACCTGAGAGGGGACTCGAGAAGGAACTCGAGAGGTGACTCGAGAGGGGACCTGAGAGGGGACTTGAGAGGGAACTCGAGAGGAGACCTGAGGGGAAACTTGAGAGGTGACTCGAGAGGACACTGGAGAGTTGACTTGAGAGGGGACACGAGAAAAGACTCGAGAGGGGACCTGAGAGGGGACCTGAGAGGGAACTCGAGAGGTGACTCGAGAGGTAACTCGAGAGGGGACCTGAGAGGGGACTCGAGAGTAGACCTGAGGGGAAACTTGAGAGGTGACTCGAGAGGACACTGGAGAGTTGACTTGAGAGGGGACACGAGAAAAGACTCGAGAGGGGACCTGAGAGGGGACTTGAGAAGTGTCTGGAGGGGAAACTTGAGAGAGTTGGTTTGCCAACAGAACACGGGGTGCTGGAGTCGGCCGGTACGCCGACAGGACACGAGGAGCTGGCGTCGGCCGGTACGCTGACAGGACACGGGGAGCTGGTGTTGGCTGGGGAGCCAACAAGAGACGAGGTGCTGGAGTCGGCCGGTACGCCGACAGGACACGGGGAGCTGGAGTTGGCTTGGGAGCCAACAGGACACAAGGAGCTGGTGTTGGCTGGGGAGCCAACAAGAGACGAGGTGCTGGAGTCGGCCGGTACGCCGACAGGACACGGGGAGCTGGTGTTGGCTGGGGAGCCAACAAGAGACGGGGTGCTGGAGTCGGCCGGTATGCCGACAGGACTCGGGGAGCTGGCGTTGGCCGGTAAGCCAGTCCTGGAGCCGAAACTGGAGTCGCGACCAGGGGTACTGGAGCCGGTACTGGAGCCAGAACCATGGCTGCTGGGGCCGGAACTGTAACCGGAACCATGGCCTGAATACTCCGTGGACCTCCATAAGCCAGACGAGTACCCGAGAACGGATCCTGGACAGGAGCAAGAAATGGGGAAGAAGCCGGGGCTGACTCCAGACGGAACCCACCAAGGCGTATGGTGCCAGGTTGGGAATCGGGAGGCAGGGAGCTAGCATGCCTGGGGCTAGCAGGCCGGGAATCACACACCGGGAGGATCTTTGAAATCCAGCCAGGTAAGAACTTCACCAAACCTGGTTTCTCTCTAGCCATCTGGCGCGCCTCCGACAACACAGCCTCTCGCTGCTGAACTCCGGGTGCTCTCTTCCATCGATCCGAGCAGTTAGCCAAAAAAAAGGAAAAATTCAATAATTCCAGCTCGAACGGATCTGCTGGGCCCATTTTCTGGTTGGTGCTTTCTGATAGCGCAGAGTGAAGCAGGTAGGACCCAAACGCAGATAACACTTGATAATACCTTTATTTCAAGGTCTCTTATCTAATACATAAACTTTCAACAAATAAAACACTCTACGGTGAACCAGGTCACAAACAAAAGAAGCACCAACACTGAACACAGGACGAGACAAGACTAAATACAGGGAGGGATAATTACCAGACAAGAAACAGCTGGGCAGGGGAGGAGAAACACAAGGGCCACAGGTGAACATAATCAACTAACTAGACACAGGTGAGGAGGGAGGAGAAAACACAAGGGCCACAGGTGAACACAATCAACTAACGAGACACACCAGGGAACTAACGACGGAAGGAAAACATGACATAGAGGACAGCGGAAACACCCAAACCTAGACATAGACCCGTGACCTGGCATGACAACCGTGACATAAACAGAGACGTCTTGGCCCAAGGAGTAACATCAGCAGCAGTAGTACTGCAAGATTCAGGTGTCCAAAATGGTGGTGATGATGGTAGTCCAGGGGTTTGTTCCTGGCTGCAACTCGCGGGGGAGACTTGGTTTTTCTCAGATCCATGACTAGTTTTCAACGGTCGTCTTAGTGGCGTCCTTAGTTTTAGATGATTTGCTGAGTGGAGGGTGGGACTTATTGCGTTGAATGGGGGGGAGGGGGAGTCATCTGTAGAATTGAGAGTTTTTAAAACAGTTATTTAAGCTTTGTAGCTTTTTCATCTATAATAATAATAGATTTAATTTGTTAGCACTTTTAAAGGTGCTCAAAGACGCTTTACAGATATAGTGAAGGGAAAAGGAAGGAACAACAAATAAATATATAGTTAAAGTTAAAGTCAAATAATACAAAAACAATCACACATTAAAAGCCAGATTGAAGAGATGAGTTTTTGTAAGTTTTTTGAAGGTGGTGAGGTCAGTGCAGTCTCTGATGGGTTGGGGGAGTGAGTTCCAGAGGGAGGGGGCAGCGACGGAGAAGGCTCTGTCCCCCCAGGTCCGGTGATTGGTGCGGGTGGGGATGGATAGGAGGTTGGCTTCTGATGAGCAGAGGCAGCGGGAAGGGGCGTGGTGGTGCAGCAAGTCTGTGAGGTAGGGGGGAGCCTGATTGTTGAGGGCTATCATTTCCAACCAAGCAGCAAGAGGTCAAATTTTAGAATAAGTAATAGTTTGTCATGATTTTACGGAATAAGTCAAAAGTATAGTTTGTCAGAAAAAAAAAATATATGGAAAAGTCATTGTGTATAAATAGTATGTTGAAAATCAATAAAGAAACTCAATTCATTACAAATTAATGAATATTTTACCCAGTTCTAAAGTTTTGAACCCATTAAAGAAAACCCCATTTCTTACAAAGTACTTCATATTATACCCTTTGTTAAGTGTTGCGTACATCAAAGTGTATCTAAAAGTATCTTAGTAGCATAAAATAACTAAAATATGTAAGGTTATCAGAAGAAAAAAAACATTGTTTAACTGAACAAGTCTTTTAAAAAAACAGCCATTAAAAGAAAACGAATTCCTTACTTCATATTCTACCAGTTGTTAAGTGTTGCATACATCAAAGTGTGTGTAAAAGTATCTTAGTAACACAAGAAAAGAGAAAAAAGCATTGATGTTAACAAAACTGGATTGATCCACTGAAATAGCGTTAAAAATGCCAAAAGTGCCTTTAAAGAAAATGTATTCAGACAAAGTATCTTGGTTTCAAAAATGTTTAAGGTTGTGCATACATAAAAAGTGTATCTTACTGTTCCTTTGTGAGAGAATTACACACAAATCTGCAGAGTGTCAGTAAAAAGTGTTAAAATCACAAACTTAGCTTTTAGAGAAACAGTCTTTAAGAACAAATCTAATCAGACAATGTACTTCATTTTCTAGTTTTAAGGTTTTGCATACCTCAAAGTGTGTCTAAAAGTATCTTGGCAAGAGAACAAAAGTCAAAATCTGCCTAGGCCATTAAAATAAAACAAGTTCCTTAGTTGTGTTGGGGGTTAGCATCAGACCTGTTGAAGGGGGGCTTTACAGGGGGATGAGTCTGTCTGACTCTTTGAGGGGTGGTGTGTGAGAGGATCACTGAAGATCAAACTTAGATCAGCACTTGTTGCAGAAGGTAGGCTGTGTGTAAACTCCAGAGAGGGGAGGTTTTGGTACACTGGTGGCTGGCTTACGCTGCAAACTTCATCACCTTTTAACAAGAGAGTAAGTATATAAAACGTTATTTTGGATATTTTACACATCAGCAAAAAAAAAACAAGCTAGATACAAACACATACAGTTTTAAATACATATATACTCACTTTCCACAGGGAATGAATCATATGGGGTTCCACCACAAGAGTTAATCCTCTCTAATATTCCAATTCGTATTTGGTTCAGACTTTCCTGAACTGAGACACACAAAAAAAAAGATTTGATTAAAAATCTATACCACATTATTTGTACATACAGATGTAGCACTCCAGATAGGACTCACATGGGTGTGTCCCAGTCATAAGCCCAGCGGATCCCAGTGGCTGGGGGTGTTGCCAAATTGCTAGAGGGCGTTGCCAAAGTTCTCCATTTGTTCAATTACAGGATTTAACCATGAGATGGCGCTTCATTCACAAATACACAAAGACAACTGGGTGTTGTAGAACTTAGTCTGTTTGCAATGTTTGCAGCTCTGCAGTTGTGTTTGCTGAATGCTGTAGCATGTCATCACTTAGTTGCTATGGTTTCCACAGGCACCAAATAACCAGTTCACCAGTTTTGAATCAAATAAAGTATATAGTTTGCTTTATGCAGTATATTTTTTGTAATATTGTTGGGGTGTTTTTACACAGTAGTGAGAGTGAAAAACAGGATAGCACAGATTAATCAAATCAAAAATAAGATGAGCGATACAAATAATGAGAAACTATGAAATATGAAATGAATAAAACTTAAATATAATGATATCATATATTCTAAAGTATTGTATTATTAAGTAATATCATACATTAACCCCATTATAGCAGATGCCACATTGAATGGATGAACTCATTTATGCATCAATAATTACAACAGAGTATTTCTAAATACAAGTTGTAACAATACTTATATGTATTTAATATTAATAACATAATGATTAATTTCAGATGATAATACTTTTCAGGGTTAGGTCCGGTCTGACAGCGCTTAGCTCTCTGCTGCAGAGAAGATCACTGCTCTAAACAAAGTCAAAAATCCTACATCCAAATGGAATAAATAGAATGAATTATTATTAATTATTATTAAGTCTTGTTCATTGTTTTCACTTGTATTAAATGTTTGATATTTCCGGTGGAAATGGTGGACTATCGGACATTCACAATGCAGCATATTTTCACTCTTACACACATACATTCTCCTTTTACATATATACATTTTCACGGACTCATATATGTATGTATACTGTAAGGAGAATGTGCGTGAGAGGACCAGTATGAATTACGGCATAGAAATATGCAAACACAAACCTACAGACTGGGGGTTGGGAGATCACAGGAGTGGGGGGGGAGAGCTGTGGAATGTGACCCTTGGGAGAATTCCTCCACACATTCCGATGGCCAATTTGTTTTAAACAAAGAGTTCGCAACACAGGACAGCATAGGCAACATGGGGGGTGGGGGCTGGTGAACGGTCTGGTCAATGTTTGTAAACACAATCCCCAGGATGTGTCCTAATCAAACCAAAAGAGAAAATGCAGATATCATTCTCTCTCTCGACTCGCTGGTATCTCGAGCTGAGCGCTCATTGGTGTTCATACTGCTCACAGGCTGGGCTGCTGTGTATATCTAGTGTCTTCATACTGTACCCCTCCTCACTGTTTATTCATCATTCAACCATTTACACCTTCCTTTTTTCCCGTCAAGAGGTTGAAAAAGATTGAGTCCTATGTTTCCAATTGGTTCCCAAATCTGAACATTGACCAGTGGCATAAGATCAGGAGCCGGGTAAATGAGAGACTGAGGAGCCCCCGAAAAACAGATCCCGAAATAGCTCGTCCTGGTTTCCGCAGCAGATAGGCCTACAGCATGGCGTCTGTTATGGCAGTTATTTTAAATACAACGGTGAAAACTGAACTTGAAAATTGTTTCCTCTTTTTATTTTATTTATTATTTTCGGGACGGGGAGACGTGTGTGATTAAAAATTAATTTGCAGAAATGTAAAGTGATCTAACTAAGTTCTATTCATATTCTTGACGGGAAGAGCAGTGTAGTGGGTGGCCATATGCATTTCAAAAGCAATATAAATCACACAGTTATTATACAATAGGCTATAAAAGCACCATCGATAACCATTACCTTTATCCAATTCAAACTTTGGACGGGAAAAAAGGAAGGTGTAAATGGTTGGGCTATACTGTAGGCCAGTGACCACCAACTGGCGGCCCGCGGGCCACATCCGGCCCGCCAGACATTCTCATCCGGCCCGCACGACGGGGGTGACTGTGGCGTTGGCGGAGTGGTTGCTGCGTTCGCCCCCCACCCATTTTCTTTTTTACAACGTCTCGTGAGTAAGGTGCAGTACCGGAGTCCAACAGAGAGGCAGCAGCTGCGGGACAGTAGACTGCGTACTGCGAAACCTTCCCTTCCTTGAAGAAGAAGAAGTGATTCTTCGTTGTGAAGAGTCTGCTTTGTGCGCTCCGCACCACAGCAGCAGCCCTGCTGCGACAGAGTCCAACAGAGAGGCAGGAGCTGCGGGACAGTAGCCTAGAAGCAGGGTTGGGTTGTAACGGAATATATGTAACGGCGTTACGTAATCAGAATACAAAAATCAAGTAGGCTAACTGTATTCAGCTGGCGTTACATTTGAAAAACGAGTAATCTGATTACAGTTACTTTCGTAAACCTGAAGTGAATACATTTTGGATTACTTATTGGAATTATTGGTGGAAAAGTTTCCTCACAAAATGTAATATTCATTACCGGCAGAACTGTGTGCACACTGCACAGCGCTGCAGCATGTCTGTGAGGCCCCACACCCGCACGCAGATGAGAGAGAGAGATCTCTTTTATATTGAAAGTTAGAAACGGAGATGGTTAGATCAAATGTGCAAGATAACGTTGATGTAGCATTTCTTTATTGTCGAAATGATGACATTTATAACGGGATCAAATCAAAGTGAATGGCCTGCTGCTGCTGAATGCATGGGGCAAGTGACTGGAAAAAGTTTTAAAAGTTATTACATCGTTTCAGATAATAATAATGATAATTCATTCTATTTAGGGGCGCCTTTCAAAGCACCCAAGGACACCTTATAATTCATAACATATTCTACGGAAAGGTTTACAGTAGGAGAATGCAGTCCGGGTGATGTGTTGTTATGTGGGGTGCAGATGAGAGGGAGCTGTCCAGAATGACACCAAGATGTTGTGTTTGAGTTCTTGATAAGCCATTAAAACAGTAAAACAAGTGTCTCCTGTTTACCAAAACATACCCATCTGTTATGGAAAAAGAAAGTATTCCAAAAGTATTCTAAAAGTAACCTGAACACCTTTTTAAGATGCGTAACTGTAACTGTATTCTGATTACTTTCAGAGCATGTATTCAGTAATCAGTAACTGATTACATTTACAAAGTAACCCTCCCAACCCTGCCTAGAAGTGATCCTTCATTAGCGTGAAGAGTCTGCTAAGCTTTTATATGCAGTACCTGTACCCCCCCCCCCCCCCCCCCCCCCCCCCGCTGGCCCGCGATAGTGTCTATTGGATACATTTTGGCCCTTGGACAAATGTAGTTGGTGATCCCTGCTGTAGGCCTACTGTATACAAAGGCCATTCAAGCTAGAGTTCTTCTGGAAATGTTCACATCAGGCACCTTCAAGTTAAACAATACTACAGTAAACAATGAACACAGTAGATTATGTGGATTAAACCACATTTATTTTGTTAAAAAGAAACGAAATATGATTTTGTTTGAATGATTAAATGTAGGGTGAATTGCCCTAATGTGGGACATTTTTGCATTTCAGACTTCGGGAATATATTGCGATATGAAGCCGATACAATAAATCAAAATCCAGCACCATTCCGAAATCCCCAGTAATATTAGCCACCAATAATACAGTAAACTATTAACACTGTACATATTACTGTTTGCCCGTGGCATTAGGGTGATCGGTAGTGAGAGCCGTGCTGCATTTTCCTCCGGTCGGATGTGATAGAAAAACAAAGCGATTATTTTTGTTGTTGTAAACTCACATGGATTAAATTTAGTGCATTAATTTCAACTCGCGAACATATGATACATTAATGATCGTGAGGATGATGATTGCAAATCGTTTGTTTGAGCCGGGCTGAATTTCCTGATCTAAAAACATAGCGATGGTTTTGTACGCCAACGTGAATTAAACATTATTTTGTTAAATCAAAACATGGTGATATTTAGTAAATGATTACATGTCTCTTATTTAGCACAGAATATGATCCTATCCGTGACGTATGGATCTTAACAAATATCCGCTATATCAGATACCTGTAGATCAGCTGTTTATTTCACATGAGTTCCAGTGTGGCAGCTTTTCACGGCTCCCCCTGGTGGATCCATGATCCATTGCAGCTGGTTTCATTATAATTAAATGTATTTATCAAGGGGGCGTTTCAAGTCCTGCAGGGGGTTTTCCTTTTCAGCAGGGGCCCACCCCGTGCCGATCACGGACCCGCACGGGTAGGCGTCTGAAATGAAGCGCTACATCTGTAGAGGGGTACTTTTCCCAAAGCTTCTAAATCATTACGAGCCATAGTGCTGTTACAAAAATAAATACAACAGATGTACAGAGGTTGTTTAACACACACCAAGCAGCATTAAATAATTACATGATATTATAAAATAAAATAAAAAGTACTTACCAGAGTTTTTCAGATCAGATCCAGGTCAAGAAAATGCATAGAGGAGGTATGGTGCTGGCTCATTAGCCCTCTCACTCTTCTTAGAATGATCCTGTGCATTTTTAAAGTTGAACTCCTATCCCCTTATAAACCAAAATACCAATAGCCCTTAATTAACACTAATCATTTAAAAAACCTTAAATCTAATTTAGAGAGGACAACTAAAAGTGTATGGTTTTAAACTAATTCCACCACATATATATCTTATTTTAACCTTATTATGTATTTACTTTAAAGAGTCCTCTCCTGCTGATATTCAGGTATGTGTCTGCATATGGTATCTCTGCTTTAAAGAGTCCTTTGTCCAGGTGATTAACGATGCTTCTTTTGTCCCCCCACAGAGTGAAACTCTGCCCTTGCATTGATCTTCAGTAGACAAAGCCTTGTATGTTTGTAAATGACACTGTTGCTTCTATGTAAGTGTTTACAGCTTTTCTTTGTTCTGATCAACCACACTGGATCTGCATACTTTGTCTGAATACAGCAGAAAAAACTTTTTTTTTTAAACTTCTCTTTTTTGCATACAGCAAATTCTAATATTACCCCTATACACCCTCACATAACTTCATATTGGGCTTCCTTATAGTTGTGTGAAGTAATTAAACAATAAAAAAAGACAAGATCATGGGGGAATAGGATATTTTAAGTTAGTATTACCCTCTTCAAAGAGACTTTCTTTTTTTCATCTAACTCCGCCCCCATTATCTTCTGGCCTCATATCGTGTGACAGGAAGGGGTGGAGAAAGGGGGAGAGGCCGGGGCTGTGATGGGACGGGGGCTAGTCTCACGCATAACTTCAAAGAGACACCTAGATTAACATCAGAGGTTTATAACACACCGGTGTGAAATCACACCTGCCTGTTATAACACCTCAACCCTCACATCAAAGGACAGACATCAAAGGCTAATTAGATTAGACAACAAAGGGCCGTGAGGGGACGGGGGCCAGACAGTCTCACGCATAACTTCAAAGAGACTGCCATAATCAACACCTAGATTAACATCAGAAGCTTATAACACACCGGTGTGAAATCACACCTACGTGTGATGATACCTCACCCCTCACATCAAAGGATCTCACACCTACGTGTGATGACATCTCACCCCTCACATCAAAGGATCTCACACCTACGTGTGAATTCACACCTAGGTGTGAGATCCACCTCGAACAAAGGGAGGCGGGACTTTGCTCATTAGCATTATTGGGGGCGGGTCCACCTGTCACTTTGTATGCATACTAATGAGACTAAAAGGGTATCATTATTACTACTGGCTTCACTCAGGTTAAATTACTTTAGTTACAAATAGTGAAGTTCTAGCTATAGTCCAAATGGAGTAATTTAAGCTGATGCACTTTATAGTTTGCCTTTTTTTAAATACTGATGTGTTTATTCAAAACCATAATGCACACAAGCCTGTTTTTAGCAGGTCTCCACCCGCAAGGTGGTTGCTCTCAGAGTGGCAGCGCGTGGGTCTGATGGACAGATGGCTGAGCAGGCTGATTAGCAGAGGATACACCCTGCAGTTGGCCTCTCCCCCCCCCCCCCCCCCACAGTTCAATGGGATACAGGAAACACTCCTGTCCTCCCAGAAGCTATGTCTTGCGCTCCAATCCGACCTGCTGGAACTCCTGTTGAAAGAGGATATTTCCAGGGTTCCTCAAAGGGAGGAAAATCAGGGGTTTTCACTCCCGTTATTTTTCTAATCCCGAAAAAGACTGGGGCAATGAGACATCCTCGATCTGTCAGTATTCCACATGCTGACGATCAAACAGGGCTGGAATGTGTTCACCAGGACGACTGGTTCACTTCCACCTGAAGGATGCATACTTCCACCCATCATCCCGAAACACAGGACATTCCTGCGTTTCTCATTTCAGGGAATATCAGACCAGACAATCGTCTGCCGTTCGGGTATTTCCTGGCTCCTCCCATTTTTGTGTAGAGAAGGCTGGAGCCGCTACACAGAGGAGGGATGAGAGTGTGGTTTCCTCTGGACGACCTGCTATTGGCTGGCTCGCTCCAGGGAGGAAGTCGCTTTACAGACGGGACATCTCGTATCGCATCTGTCAAAGCCTGGATTTCATAATGAATTGGAAGAAGAGCTGTCCTCTTCCCTCTCAGACAAACGTTTATCTGGAGTGGAATTAAACTAGCAGAGCGCGGCTCTCGCGGCAGCGAGTGGAGGAACTGACAGCTCTCCTCCGGCGTGTCACAACCCACACAGCCCTCTCCGTGACGCAGCTGCTCGGCGTTGGCGTCAGCTGGTCACGTGGTGATCCCCTTGGGTCTCTTCCAACAGGGGGACACTCCAGAGGTGGTTCATTCGCTGCAGAAGCCTGCTGTTGTTAACCTATTGGTTTATAACCTGCAGAGCTCGCAGCATTCCTCTGTCCCAGATACGCCTCCTACACACGGTCATAATAAATCCACGAGCACCGTTATAACGCCTCGTGTGGACAGCATGCACACACCTCTCATCCTCTGGGCGTGTACGCGCCTCATGATGAGAGACGGAGTGAAATGCAGCGTGTGGAAACTCCCCCGCAGCCCTTTTGCCTCACGGGCGGCGATGGCGTGGCTCGTCACCATGACGACCATTACAGCACATCACAGAGAGGCCTCTCCCTCCAGCAGTTCCATGGGATACAAGAAACACTCCTTTCATCCCAGGAACAGTGTCTTGTGGGTTTTTACTCCCACTATTTTTACCTCAATCGCCAGGGAGGAGTACGATCTGCGCAGCTTCTGAACACAGCCAGGCGGCTGCTGCTCTGGGCGCGCACACACGTTGCTCTCCATCAGAGCAATGTATATTCCCGGCGAGTTGAACCGAGGGGCTCGCAGAGCGCAGCAGCCGTTATGCGAGGAGTACGGAGACCTGTGTCACGCACACTGGCGCCTCAGTGGGAATTGGCTTTGGTGTTACGAGCACTAAAGTAAAGCCCCACTTGAACCTGAGCAGGTTCCCCTTAAACTGTGTTCAGCCAGAGAAGCTCTGCTTGTGGCTCTAACAGAGAAAGGGTGAGTGATTGGTCTGCTCTCTCTGTGGCTCCGTCAGCTCTCCGGATCCAAGGAGATGCAGCTCAGCTGTTTTACGCCCTAACCCGGCTACATGCCTAAGGTCATCACAACTCTTTTAGCTCAAGAGTGATCACCCTGGCTGGCTTATTCCCCCTCCTCACAGGTCGGAGGAAGAAGCCACGTCTCATCTCCTCTGTCCGGTGCGCGCGCTGTCTTGCTATGTGGCGCGCACGGCGGCCTGGCGCCGTTCTCAGCACTTAGTAATTCTATGGCTCGAAGTGGAGTCGAAAGAGATGAGTTTTCAGTCTGGAAGGTGTGTAAGCTTTCTGCTGTCCTGATGTCAATGGGGAGCTCATTCCACCATCTTGGAGCCAGGATAGCAAACCCACGTGTTTCTGCTGATGGGAACTTGGGTCCCCCTCGCAGCGAGGGTGCAGCGAGTCGTTTGGTTGATGCAGAGCGTAGTGCACGCGCTGGGGTGTACGGTTTAACCATGTCCTGGATGTAGGAAGGGCCAGATCCATTCGCAGCATGGTACGCAAGTACCAGTGTCTTGAAGTGGATTCTAGCAGTTACCGGGAGCCAGTGGAGGGAGCGGAGGAGCGGAGTGGTGTGGGAACATTTAGGAAGGTTGAAGACCAGACGAGCCGCTGCATTCTGGATGAGCTGCAGAGGTCGGATGGCACATGCAGGTAGACCAGCCAGGAGGGAGTTGCAGTAGTCTAGGCGTGAGGTGACGAGAGCCTGGACCAGAACCTGGGTGGCTTTCTGGGTCAGCTGGGGACGTATCCTCCTGATGTTGTAAAGCGTGTATCTGCAGCAGCGGGTTGTAGCAGCGATGTTTGCAGTGAAGGACAGGTTGTTATCTAGGGTCACACCCAGAGTCCTTGCAGTCTGAGTCGGGGAAACAACAGAGGTGCCGATGTTGATTGTCCATGATTGTTGAAAAACCATGCGGGCTAATGACTGATCCGAGCGAGTTTGTGTACAGGGAGAAGAGGAGGGGACCAAGAACAGAGCCCTGAGGGACCCCTGTAGTTAATTGACAAGGGTCGGACTCGGACCCTCTCCAAGTTACCCTGTAGGTACGGGACAGATTCCTGTACATGTTCCCCAGGTTTCACACACTCATTCCTGGGTAAGAAAGCCATGTGCATCACCCTGGATCTCTGGGTGCCTTTGAGTGTGGGACCCTGCTTACAGTCCGTCGTTTGGGGCTCTCCCGAGAGTGGAAGTCCATTGCCACTAAATAGAGGTAAAATTAGGTCTGTCACTTTGTGTAACCGCACCACTGTCAGACGTCTCCCGAGAATGGACGTCTATTCTCTCTAAATAGGGTCAGGGAATGCTCCGGCATTGGGACGGGGGGTGGAGGGGGTCTGGAGGATGGGTTTTGGGCTGAAAGCCAAGGAGCACAGCGGAGGGTTCGGAAGGGATCTCGGGCGGACGGCCCGGGGGCAAGGCAAAGTCCAAGGTGGGGGTCTCGGGCAGACGGCACGCGGGCAAGGTAGAGTCCATGGAGGGGCGAAGACCACAGCGGGCAAACTCAGGGGGCCGAGCATGAGGGCGAAGGTAGCCGCAGGAAGAGTCAGGGGGCCGAGCATGAGGGCGAAGACCATGGCACTCAGGGGGCCGGGCTCCAGGGTGAAGACCGCGGCTCTCAGGGGGCCGAGCTCGAAGGCGAAGACCGCGGCTCTCAGGGGGCCGTGCTCTCAGAGGGCCGGGCTCGAGGGCGAAGACCAGACAGCTCCGAAGGCCGGGCAGGAAGGCGCTGACGGGACAGCTCCAGAGGCCGGGCAGGAAGGCGCTGACGGGACAGCTCCGGAGGCCGGGCAGAACCAGAGCCGATGGGACAGGCTTCGGCAGGATACCCCACGCAAGAGGACCAAGAGTTGGCAGGACCCCTGGCGAGACAGGTAATGGCGGGACCTCCAACGGAAAAAGACATGGGATTGGCAGGACTCTCAGCGGGTCCTCCAACGGAACAGGACATAGGGTTGGCAGGACCCCCGGCAGAAGAGTCGTCGGCGGGACCTCCAACGGGACAGGACATAGGGTTGGCAGGACCCCCGGCAGAAGAGTAGACGGCGGGGCCCCCAACGGGACAGGACACAGGGTTTGCAGGACCCCCGGCAGGAGAGTAGACGGCGGGGCCTCCAACGGCACAGGACACAGGGTTGGCAGGACCCCCGGCAGAAGAGTAGACGGCAGGGCCCCCAACGGGACAGGACACAGGGTTGGCAGGACCCCCAGCGGAACCTCCAACGGACCAGGACACTTTCAAAACTCTCCCGTCATTGACTGGAGAAATTGGGTCGATGTTGTATTCAATCTGACCGTTAATATTCCAGTGAGACGAAGTACGTACAATGCCGGAGCATTCCCTCACCTAACCCTAACCCAATGCCGGAGCATTCCCTCACCTAACCCTAATCCAATGCCGGAGCATTCCCTCACCTAACCCTAACCCAATGCCGGAGCATTCCCTCACCTAACCCTAACCCAATGCCGGAGCATTCCCTCACCTAACCCTAACCCAATGCCGGAGCATTCCCTCACCTAACCCTAACCCAATGCCGGAGCATTCCCTCACCTAACCCTAACCCCAAAATGAATTGCACAAAGTGGACCTTATGAACTTTTATTTATTGATCTTGACATAAATATTTACTGTATGTACATCGCAAAATGGTAGACATTTAAGTTTAAAAAGGAAGTGACATCATATTTGTTGATCTACAGAACCGTTGGAATATACCAACAACATAGATTGCATAATACATTTGTTAATAGATTCCCTGTGATCGTAGACCAATAAAAAGCTTCTGTTGGATTTCTTTCTTACTATTCTATAATTTTCAATATACATATGACTTATAGCTCTACATTTGGATTTACATGAACTCTCTGATTCTACGGTCTCTCTATTTTCTCTAATATTTCTATCTTACAATACTAACTGTAAAATATTACATTTTAATGCTGGATTTGCACTGGTTGTTTGCCAATGCTCAGATAATAAATGTCACACTCTTTTGGACAAAACACAACACTCTGGCTAAACTCATCACAACATATGCCAAATGAAAGCTTGGCCATGTTTTACAGAAACACACACACACAGTGATAACAGTGATGACGTGTTGAAGAGAAACAACACGCTAAAGAGTTTCATGTTACAGAACAGTTCAATAGATCATACAGCAACAGAACCAGTACAACACACTCGTTGTCAAGAAGGGGCAGGTTAGTGTATTTAGTTCAAACTACTTTCCTTCTGTTGGCATGAACAATTACGAATTGCATCATTCCCAATCAATTAAAACAACTTATTTCATTCAACAAAAAAACCATCTCAGAGAAGGGTTGATCATACTATGATATCATGCTTATTAATTTCACTTTGCTGGGAATAATGCTACTTTTATTAACAAGGATTTAAATTTGAGTAGAGCTTCATGAACCAGAGAAAGCCTTGTGTGGTCCAGCAGACATCTGCAGCAGGTTATCGGGGGTTTCGGGGTTGGCTACATGCTGACTGGACGGCTTGGCCACCGGTGGTTCAAACCTCGTATTTTACCCAGCTGAAATACTTCTTACTCCAAGCGCTGAATAAAGTTTTCTGGGAAAAGTCCTTTGTGAGCACTGGCACCAAGTGTTAACCAGTCACTTTCTCTGATCCCTGTGAGCCAGCCGGCATCCTGTAACAACAACAAAAGGACAGTCAGTACCGGATCACTACCAAATCAGTACCGCTCTGAATAACTGTTGGGATGCTCCCTGTCCGGATGCTGGTGACCACTTATTCGCAGAGTTTCTCACCTGATCCTCTACTGAAGCGGTGGGAACCACCAGCACCACATCACCTCTCTTCAGCTCCAGCTCGTCTGAATTTGCAGCTTCAAAGTCGTGCATGGTCTCCACCTGCATGCAGAAAACACCGTCACCACCTCTGCGGACTACAGACTGAGTTTGTAGACCTCTGATGCTAAATAATCACACAGTACATCAGGTGTGGAGATTTCAATGAGCGTCTGCTGTCAGCTGATAGTATCTGGAGGAAGACCCACCTTATAGAGGAAGTCGTCCGGGAGCCCCGACACGCCGCCGGACGGACTCATGTGTTTAATGGTCTGGGTCTCTGCCGTCATGTCGCTGTCCCCGATGGCGGTGGGAGAAATTATGTCTGCATCACGGTCATCATCCCCTTCGTTACTCGAGGCGGGCTCGATGACCACAGAGGGGATCGGCATTTTTTCCTGAAGAACACAAACATCATGACTTTAATTCAGTTATAATAATAAAACGATAAGATAAGATAAGATGGTACTTTATTGATCCCAATTTGGGAAATGTTTGTGTTACAAAGACAAGGCACTGTACAATACAATAAAGATTCAAAGACTAGAAATAAACAAGAAAGTAGAAAATATACATGTTGAATTTAACAAGGTGTTATATATACAAATATATATACATAAATATATGACACAAGGAATATTCATATTAAATATTGAACAGATTATATAAATGTACAATGTGGTTTTATTCCAAGAGAAACTACGGAGCAGTAAGACTACTATAACCTCTAGTTTACATTTGTTGTGAAAAGACCATTTGTGTTTAGTGTTTGGGTTAAAGGCTGGACCACCAAAGGCCCTTTGACAGAGAGAGCAGATTGAATGATGAATCCAGAGGAGGATTCTTTCTAAATGAGCAGCATTTGATCGCGGGCTTACTGTAGACTGAAGAAGTGTTTACGGTGTGATCAATGTCTCAAAGGAAGTAAAGTGTGAGTTACCGAGGAGGGGGTTTTGACTTCCTCAGCAGGAGCGATCTGTGTGGAGACAAATCATCTGATTACACACCGAGTGTACCGAGCATGGTACACATCTTTAAAGCACATGACATTCATACATCTTACACTTGAGACATCAGTGTGCCTGTATTTAAGGAACATGTTATGAATATTGTTCAGGAATAAACACAAGACATGAATCTAAAAAACAAATATTGATGTACAACAAATTCTGATTTCATTAGAATCACAAAGTTTGAAGGTTAACAACCGTCATAATTTAAAAAAGTCTGGGTTCACTGTAAGTATTTGTATATTTCCTAACCCTCAGGTTTTAATTCGTCCCTACTGACCGTCAGAGGCGGTGCTTTTAGCACTGGATATGTCCATCGCACGCATGCGCAGTTCGAGTACCTAATAACAACAAAGTCACCTGTGACCCACGTGACGACGGCTACATAGGCCGGCGTCACTAGCAGACCGGTTCCTTTTCATCTTCTCGCTGCGCGAGAGTACCTCGGCTACATTCTTGTAGCCTACAGCGTTCAGTTTGAACGTTTGATCTGAGGGATTTCTCTGCAAGCAGCTGGCCGCGTGCAGCTTCGCGACTGACAGTCGGAGCTACGGGTTGTTAACGCGTCCTCCAGGAGGCGTGGCCGGCTGGGCAGAGCCTCCACGGACAGGTTTGTGTCAGCTTGTTGCTGGTGATGGCTGTGTCCCCGCACCCTCTCCCAGCTAAGTTGTCCTGATTGCTGTCTTGTTTATTGTTTCGCTTAGACTTTCTGGTGACGACAGTGTTCCCGCTTCCTCTTCCATAAAGTTGCCCTTATTATGCTCTTTTGAAAGTTCTGCTTGTGGCGTTGTGCCCGAGCAGCATTTAGCTGCGTCTCTCGTTCAATTTAGTATGGAAAGCCCAGGGTGCCATATTTTGCCCGTTTTTTGTTTAGGTGCAGTGGGTAAGGTAAGTACTGGCCATAGTTTCTACTGTAACTACGGTTCTGTGCTGTTCTCTTCTTTAGAAGCTAGTTATCTGGTCTTAACATTTGTGTTATTTGACTTGATCACGTCTTGCTTGTACTGTTAAGCTTCATTATTTAATTCAGCTGGTGAAGGCAGTGCTCTCGCTCCCGTAACGTATTGTTTTGAGTGTTAGCAGCGGCCGCTTGGCTAACATCTGGCGTGTTCTGTTGAGCTTTGTTGTTTAACTCATCCAGTGAAGGCAGTGTTTTTCGCTCCTGGTAGACGTGCTGCTTGATTCTTAGCAGCAGCCGCCTGGCTAAACTGCCCCGTGAAGGCAGTGCTCCCGCTCCCGCTCCCTCTGCTAGTAACGTGGGTGTAGGTCATTCACATCCCTCTCTGTGTTCGGCGAGTAGGAGCATTGCTCTACTCTTTCCGTTCAGCAGGTAGCCGGTGAAGGCTGTGTTCTCGCACCCGCTCCCGGCTACGGTGCACCTGGCATTCGTTATGAACTCAACCAGTGAAGGCTGTGTTCTCGCACCCGCTCCCGGCTACGCTGCACCTGGCATTCGTTATGAACTCAACCAGTGAAGGCTGTGTTCTCGCACCCGCTCCCGGCTACGCTGCACCTGGCATTCGTTATGAACTCAACCGGTGAAGGCTGTGTTCTCGCACCCGCTCCCGGCTACGCTGCACCTGGCATTCGTTATGAACTCAACCGGTGAAGGCTGTGTTCTCGCACCCGCTCCCGGGTACGCTGCACCTGGCTACCTACAGACTGGCTCATTCATGTAGCGCCTGTATGGCTTCTCTTGAGCCCGAGGATGGCCATGACCGCTGCCCCCCTCTGCCTTGGCCTCGAGCATTTGAGGGAGGGTCTCACGCAAAGCGCCTGCATGAGCTGTAGATTCATGCCTCGGGCGCTCAGAGTGGCTAGAGTCGCAGAGGTGGCACCTCTCCTCGTCACAACTTCCTCCAGCTCAGTCTAACCGTTCCTGGCGACTTGATGGAGTGGCTAGGGGTTCACCCCCCAGATAGAGGGCTAGAAACAGGCTGTCCTCTAAGGTGGATCGGTTAGCTGCCGTCGTGGAACAGACGAAGTTGCTCCTGTTGGCCCTGCAGCCAGGGGCCGGTGCGGGGGCTACTAGTTTGCCACATGGCCCTCCTTCGGTTGCCACACCTCTGCTTGAGGATGCCATGTCGCTCGCGGCTCCGGCTAAACCTCTTCTATGAAGGGAGGGGGAGGCCCTGCTCTGACCCGATGAGATGCTCTGCAGCAGCCTTGCTCTGACCCGATGAGATGCTCTGCAGCAGCCTTGCTCTGACCCGATGAGATGCTCTGCAGCAGCCTTGCTCTGACCCGATGAGATGCTCTGCAGCAGCCTTGCTCTGACCCGATGAGATGCTCTGCAGCAGCCTTGCTCTGACCCGATGAGATGCTCTGGAGCAGCCTTGCTCTGACCCGATGAGATGTTCTGGAGCAGCCTTGCTCTGACCCGATGAGATGCTTTGGAGCAGCCTTGCTCTGACCCGATGAGATGCTCTGGAGCAGCCTTGCTCTGACCCGATGAGATGCTCTGCAGCAGCCTTGCTCTGACCCGATGAGATGCTCTGGAGCAGCCTTGCTCTGACCCGATGAGATGCTCTGGTAGCAGCCTTGCTCTGACCCGATGAGATGCTCTGGAGCAGCCCTGCTCTGACCCGATGAGATGCTCTGCAGCAGCCTTGCTCTGACCCGATGAGATGCTCTGGAGCAGCCTTGCTCTGACCCGATGAGATGCTCTGCAGCAGCCTTGCTCTGACCCGATGAGATGCTCTGCAGCAGCCTTGCTCTGACCCGATGAGATGCTCTGCCGCAGCCTTGCTCTGACCCGATGAGATGCTCTGCAGCAGCCTTGCTCTGACCCGATGAGATGCTCTGCAGCAGCCTTGCTCTGACCCGATGAGATGCTCTGCAGCAGCCTTGCTCTGACCCGATGAGATGCTCTGCAGCAGCCTTGCTCTGACCCGATGAGATGCTCTGGAGCAGCCTTGCTCTGACCCGATGAGATGCTCTGGAGCAGCCTTGCTCTGACCCGATGAGATGCTTTGGAGCAGCCTTGCTCTGACCCGATGAGATGCTCTGGAGCAGCCTTGCTCTGACCCGATGAGATGCTCTGCAGCAGCCTTGCTCTGACCCGATGAGATGCTCTGGAGCAGCCTTGCTCTGACCCGATGAGATGCTCTGGTAGCAGCCTTGCTCTGACCCGATGAGATGCTCTGGAGCAGCCTTGCTCTGACCCGATGAGATGCTCTGGAGCAGCCTTGCTCTGACCCGATGAGATGCTCTGGCAGCAGCCTTGCTCTGACCCGATGAGATGCTCTGCAGCAGCCTTGCTCTGACCCGATGAGATGCTCTGGAGCAGCCTTGCTCTGACCCGATGAGATGCTCTGCAGCAGCCTTGCTCTGACCCGATGAGATGCTCTGCAGCAGCCTTGCTCTGACCCGATGAGATGCTCTGGCAGCAGCCTTGCTCTGACCCGATGAGATGCTCTGCAGCAGCCTTGCTCTGACCCGATGAGATGCTCTGGAGCAGCCTTGCTCTGACCCGATGAGATGCTCTGGAGCAGCCTTGCTCTGACCCGATGAGATGCTCTGGAGCAGCCTTGCTCTGACCCGATGAGATGCTCTGGAGCAGCCTTGCTCTGACCCGATGAGATGCTCTGCAGCAGCCTTGCTCTGACCCGATGAGATGCTCTGCAGCAGCCTTGCTCTGACCCGATGAGATGCTCTGGAGCAGCCTTGCTCTGACCCGATGAGATGCTCTGGAGCAGCCTTGCTCTGACCCAATGAGATGCTCTGGAGCAGCCTTGCTCTGACCCGATTAGATGCTCTGCAGCAGCCTTGCTCTGACCCGATGAGATGCTCTGGTAGCAGCCTTGCTCTGACCCGATGAGATGCTCTGGAGCAGCCTTGCTCTGACCCGATGAGATGCTCTGGTAGCAGCCTTGCTCTGACCCGATGAGATGCTCTGGTAGCAGCCTTGCTCTGACCCGATGAGATGATCTGGAGCAGCCTTGCTCTGACCCGATGAATGCTCTGCCGCAGCCTTGCTCTGACCCGATGAGATGCTCTGCAGCAGCCTTGCTCTGACCCGATGAGATGCTCTGCAGCAGCCTTGCTCTGACCCGATGAGATGCTCTGGCAGCAGCCTTGCTCTGACCCGATGAGATGCTCTGGAGCAGCCTTGCTCTGACCCGATGAGATGCTCTGGAGCAGCCTTGCTCTGACCCGATGAGATGCTCTGGAGCAGCCTTGCTCTGACCCGATGAGATGCTCTGCAGCAGCCTTGCTCTGACCCGATGAGATGCTCTGGCAGCAGCCTTGCTCTGACCCGATGAGATGCTCTGGCAGCAGCCTTGCTCTGACCCGATGAGATGCTCTGGAGCAGCCTTGCTCTGACCCGATGAGATGCTCTGGAGCAGCCTTGCTCTGACCCGATGAGATGCTCTGGAGCAGCCTTGCTCTGACCCAATGAGATGCTCTGGAGCAGCCTTGCTCTGACCCGATGAGATGCTCTGGTAGCAGCCTTGCTCTGACCCGATTGAGATGCTCTGGAGGCAGCCTTGCTCTGACCCCGATGAGATGCTCTGGAGCAGCCTTGCTCTGACCCGATGAGATGCTCTGGAGCAGCCTTGCTCTGACCCGATGAGATGCTCTGGAGCAGCCTTGCTCTGACCGATGGAGGGAGTTCCGTCTCGTAGCGTTTGTGCTCTGTTTTGAAATGCCGCTCCTAAATGACCCTTCTTCGATAAAGCCACGCTCGCATTGCAGATGAGAGACAGATGAGAGACAGATGAGAGACAGATGAGAGACAGATGAGAGACAGATGAGGCAGATGAGAGACAGAAGAGAGACAGATGAGAGACAGATGAGAGACAGATGAAACAGATGAGAGACAGATGAAACAGATGAGAGACAGATGAAACAGATGAGAGACAGATGAGACAGATGAGAGACAGATGAGACAGATGAGAGAGATGAGAGACAGATGAGACAGATGAGAGACAGATGAGACAGATGAGAGACAGATGAGACAGATGAGAGACAGATGAGACAGATGAGACAGATGAGAGACAGATGAAACAGATGAGAGACAGATGAGAGACAGATGAAACAGATGAGAGACAGATGAGACAGATGAGAGACAGATATGAGACAGATGAGAGACAGATGAGAGACAGATGAGACAGATGAGAGACAGATGAGAGACAGATGAGACAGATGAGAGACAGATATGAGACAGATGAGAGACAGATGAGAGACAGATGAGACAGATGAGAGACAGATGAGAGACAGATGAGAGACAGATGAGACAGATGAGACAGAGATGAGAGACAGATGAGAGACAGATGACAGACGGATATGAGACAGATAAGACAGATGAGAGACAGATGAGAGACAGATTAGACAGATGAGAGACAGATGAGAGACAGATGAGACAGGTGAGAGACAGATGAGAGACAGATGAGAGACAGATGAGAGACAAATGAGACACAGATGAGAGACAGATGAGACAGGTGAGACAGATGAGAGACAGATGAGAGACAGATGAGAGACAGATGAGAGACAGATGAGAGACAGATGAGAGACAGATGAGAGACAGATGAGAGACAGATGAGAGACAGATGAGACATATGAGACAGGTGAGACAGATGAGACAGATGAGAGACAGATGAGAGACAGATGAGACAGATGAGAGACAGATGAGAGACAGAGGAGACAGATGAGAGACAGATGAGACAGATGAGAGACAGATGAGACAGGTGAGACAGATGAGAGACAGATGAGAGACAGATGAGACAGATGAGAGACATGAGAGACAGATGAGAGACAGATGAGACAGATGAGAGACAGATGAGACAGATGAGAGACAGATGAGAGACAGATGAGAGACAGATGAGAGACAGATGAGAGACAGATGAGAGACAGATGAGAGACAGATGAGACAGATGAGACAGATGAGAGACAGATTAGGACAGATGAGACAGTGAGACATATGAGAGGACAGATGAGAGATGAGAGACAGATGAGAAGAGACAGATGAGACAGATGAGACAGATGAGACAGATGAGAGACAGATGAGACAGATGAGAGACAGATGAGAGACAGATGAGAGACAGATGAGACAGATGAGAGACAGATGAGACAGGTGAGACAGATGAGAGACAGATGAGAGACAGATGAGACAGATGAGACAGATGAGAGACAGATGAGACAGATGAGAGACAGATGAGAGACAGATGAGAGACAGATGAGAGACAGATGAGAGACAGATTAGACAGATGAGAGACATGAGAGACAGATGAGACAGATGAGAGACAGATGAGAGACAGATGAGAGACAGATGAGAGACAGATTAGACAGATGAGAGACATGAGAGACAGATGAGACAGATGAGAGACAGATGAGAGACAGGTGAGAGACAGATGAGAGACAGATGAGACAGATGAGAGACAGATGAGAGACAGATGAGAGACAGATGAGAGACAGATTAGACAGATGAGAGACATGAGAGACAGATGAGACAGATGAGAGACAGATGAGAGACAGGTGAGAGACAGATGAGACAGATGAGACAGATGAGACAGATGAGAGACAGATGAGACAGATGAGAGACAGATGAGAGACAGAGGAGACAGATGAGAGACAGATGAGACAGATGAGAGACAGATGGAGACAGGTAGAGACAGATGAGAGACAGATGAGAGACAGATGAGACAGATGAGACAGATGAGAGACAGATGAGACAGATGAGAGACAGATGAGAGACAGATGAGAGACAGATGAGAGACAAATGAGAGACAGATGAGACATATGAGACAGGTGAGACAGATGAGACAGATGAGAGACAGATGAGAGACAGATGAGACAGATGAGAGACAGATGAGAGACAGAGGAGACAGATGAGAGACAGATGAGACAGATGAGAGACAGATGAGACAGGTGAGACAGATGAGAGACAGATGAGAGACAGATGAGACAGATGAGAGACATGAGAGACAGATGAGACAGATGAGAGACAGATGAGACAGATGAGAGACAGATGAGACAGAGAGAGACAGATGAGACAGATGAGAGACAGATGAGAGACAGATGAGACAGATGAGAGACAGATGAGAGACAGATGAGACAGATGAGAGACAGGATAGACAGATGAGAGACATGAGAGACAGATGAGACAGATGAGAGACAGATGAGAGACAGGTGAGAGACAGATGAGACAGATGAGACAGATGAGACAGATGAGAGACAGATGAGACAGATGAGAGACAGATGAGAGACAGAGGAGACAGATGAGAGACAGATGAGACAGATGAGAGACAGATGAGACAGGTGAGACAGATGAGAGACAGATGAGAGACAGATGAGACAGATGAGACAGATGAGAGACAGATGAGACATGAAGACAGATGAGAGACAGATGAGAGACAGATGAGAGACAGATTAGACAGATGAGAGACATGAGAGACAGATGAGACAGATGAGAGACAGGTGAGAGACAGATGAGACAGATGAGACAGATGAGACAGATGAGAGACAGATGAGACAGATGAGAGACAGATGAGACAGATGAGAGACAGATGAGAGACAGATGAAAGACAGATGAGACAGATGAGACAGATGAAACAAATGAGAGACAGATGAGACATATGAGACAGGTGAGACAGATGAGACAGATGAGAGACAGATGAGACAGATGAGAGACAGATGAGAGACAGAGGAGACAGATGAGAGACAGATGAGACAGATGAGAGACAGATGAGACAGGTGAGACAGATGAGAGACAGATGAGAGACAGATGAGACAGATGAGAGACATGAGAGACAGATGAGACAGATGAGAGACAGATGAGACAGATGAGAGACAGATGAGACAGATGAGAGACAGATGAGACAGATGAGAGACAGATGAGAGACAGATGAGAGACAGATGAGAGACAGATTAGACAGATGAGACATGAGAGACAGATGAGACAGATGAGAGACAGGTGAGAGACAGATGAGACAGATGAGACAGATGAGAGACAGATGAGACAGATGAGAGACAGATGAGAGACAGATGAGAACAGATGAGACAGATGAGACAGATGAGAGACATGAGAGACAGATGAGACAGATGAGAGACAGATGAGAGACATAGAACAGGTGAGAACAGATGAGAGACAGATGAGACAGATGAGACAGATGAGAGACAGATGAGACAGATGAGAGACAGATGAGAGACAGATGAGAGACAGATGAGACAGATGAGACAGATGAGAGACATGAGAGACAGATGAGACAGATGAGAGACAGATGAGAGACAGATGAGACAGGTGAGACAGATGAGAGACAGATGAGACAGATGAGACAGATGAGAGACAGATGAGACAGATGAGAGACAGATGGACTTTGAATTGGAATAGACACTAAAATAATCATCCTCCCACTCGGAGGGAGAATTATATATTTTGGGCTTTTTTGCTTCTGCCATAATTGCGGTCTTGTGTGTGAGCGGACTGTCACTCCTGTTGCCACGGACAACGTCAGTGCACTGCCCACCAGCCACGCCCCGACACATGGGGTCACGCCGGCCAATCACAAAGCTTTGATGCGTTCAAGTGCATTATTCTGGCACGGGAAGATTATGTTATAGGACATTAACGATAAAACAGAATATTGCTGTTCTATTTTTAGACACATCTCTCGATCGACTGGGAATCCCCCCGCGATCAACCGGACGACTGGTTGGGCACCCCTGAGGTACTCCAACTGCGCATGCGTGCGATGGATATATCCAGTGCTAAAGCACCGCCTCTGGCGATCATCCGGGACTCGTAGAACCGTAGTTACAGCCGTAACTATCGATTCATGTTCAGTTACACATCTTTAATATTGAAAAAGTAACTAACTCTGAGTTGATGAAAACAAAGTAATATCTACACTTCAAATCTCTCTGACCTTTCCTAGTGATAAATCCCAATTGATCAACTACCTAATTCTGATATTTTTCCAAACATGTTCCTGCTGTTGTTGGTGTAGCATTCATTACTTTAGCATGCTTTATAAAGAGTTTACCCCTAACTTCATGTTAACAAATAACTCCATTCCATCCAATAATCATTTATACCCTTTTAATAACCAGATGTAAATAGTGTGAAGTTGTTGTGGCTGAAAAAGAGTTGAAGCTCTTATCCTAACAGAATACATCACAAAGGTTAAATATCAGCAGAATTTACATTTTTCTATTTTTTAAATCAACCACGAGAAATGTTATTTAAAAATGTCAAGTGTTGATAAATTATTAATAATAAAACACATGAACAAACAAAGAGTAGTACCTACCTCTTCAAGGGCTGCCTTCTCAGAGCTTGGAGATCCGGCAGTGGACTTTAAAAGATAAATTAAATTAATTAATATTGCATTTATTTTTTTTAAACTATAGAGATATTTAGCTAAATATGCACTTCAATGGGACCCAGATAACCCTTGACCTTTGTCATCTAAGGTTGCACTAGTTAGTGATTTAATAACAGAAAACAGATTGATTTGTCTCCCTGAAACCTGGCTGATACAGGAAGAATATCTCAGCATAAATGAAGCCAGTCATGTCCACCCACTGGAACCTTAATACCGGCTGTTACACCAGACATATACCTAGACTGCTTCTCTCCAAAAGACCTTAACTAACTTCAATTATGTATTCTTCCAAACTGTCAACCTGGATCTTAGACCCTATTGCATCTAAGCTGTTTGAAGAAATGTTAATTAACACATTCAGAATAAATATGTCATTATTGTCAGGCTATGTAACACATGGTGATGGTGATGGTGGTGATGGTGATGATGATGATGGTGGTGGTGGTGGTGGTGGTGATGGTGGTGGTGATGGTGGTGATGGTGGGTGATGGTGATGATGATGATGGTGGTGGTGGTGGTGGTGGTGATGGTGGTGGTGGTGGTGGTGGTGATGGTGGTGGTGGTGATGGTGGTGATGGTGATGATGATGGTGATGGTGGTGGTGATGATGGTGGTGGTGGTGGTGATGGTGGTGGTGATGGTGGTGGTGGTGATGGTGGTGGTGGTGATGGTGGTGGTGGTAGTGGTGGTGGTGGTGGTGGTGATGATGATATGGCAACAGTGTTATGAATTAGTACTGGTGATCCACACATCCACTCACATCAGGTTTCTCCTCCTTTGGGCTGCCAAAACGATCAGCTTTATCCTCCCCATCAGCAGGTGGAGCTGCAGGTTCCTCCACCTTCTCTCCAGCAGGGGGAGCTGCAGGTTCCTCCACCTTCTCTCCAGCAGGTGGAGCTGCAGGTTCCTCCACCTTCTCTCCAGCTGCAGGTTCCTCCACCTTCTCTCCAGCAGGGGGAGCTGCAGGTTCCTCCACCTTCTCTCCAGCTGCAGGTTCCTCCACCATCTCTCCAGCAGGGGGAGCTGCAGGTTCTTCCACCATCTCTGCAGCAGGGGGAGCTGCAGGTTCTTCCACCATCTCTCCAGCAGGGGGAGCTGCAGGTTCTTCCACCATCTCTCCAGCAGGGGGAGCCGCAGGTTCTTCCACCATCTCTCCAGCAGGGGGAGCTGCAGGTTCCTCCACCATCTCTCCAGCAGGGGGAGCTGCAGGTTCCTCCACCCTCTCTCCAGCAGGGGGAGCTGCAGGTTCTTCCACCTCTTCTCCAGCAGGGGGAGCTGCAGGTTCCTCCACCATCTCTCCAGCAGGGGGAGCTGCAGCTGCAGGTGGAGCTGGATACTTGTCTTGTTCCTGAGCAGGTTCTGTCCCTGTTGCTTCCGGACCCTCAGCTGATTCTGCTTTAACTTCATTCTTTTGCAAGGAAAGATGGTAATTCACTCCAAAACGGTTCAAATGTGGCTGCTGATATTTTGCATGCAACTCAATCAGATGTTTAGAATAACATGTGTCTTAGTGGCGAACCGTCAGGGCCTTCAAGGTATTCAGAGAATACCCTGGAACACTCAGATAAAACAAACAAAAAATCGATTTAATTATATAAATAAAATGTATATAAAATGAATAAATGAGAATGGTATCCGTGTTGTTGATCTGTAATATCACAGTGTTACGTTGATTTGTTTGTCCTTCTCGGACCATGCTCTACGCATTTCAGTGGTTTTGTGTTAGAAAAGAAAGCAACCAATCAGATCTTGTTCTGGGTCTCTGGGTAGAATATCCTTCAACAAGGTATTCTACATCCTTGATCGAATGCCCTGGCCGTTGCACTGAATGAGAGCGTGCGTTTGGACTGACAGTTTGATCAACCAATCAGATATTGATTTGTAGCCAATGGGCGTATTCTTTCAGAGTTCCCCTCGGTTCCAGGTGCACAAGAAGGCCCGCTAGTTAACTGGCTCGAGGCAGAGGATCTAGATCAGGGGTCGGCAACAGGCAGACCGCGGTCCGGATCCGGACCCAGACGCCGACCTATACGGACCCGGAGCTATAATCAATACATTAATAGGGGATTTTTCGGCACCTCCCGCTTTTTTAACGCTGATTTGGGTGACTTGTGTAATTCGTGGAGAACCGAAGAGTTTTCGTTTTGGGGGTGGGGAGTCCGTCCGTCGGTCCGACTGACGGACAACTTCTCACTTCAAAAAAGAAGAAGAAATTTAGACCGCAAAAATAATTAAACAAGCGAGTACCTGTTTTTCCTGGCCAAGGACAGGTTCCTTGAACACAACACGTGAGCGTAACGTGTCTTCACGTGGTATATGTCTCGTCTGAAAGGAGTGCTGACTGAGGGCACCGGAACGCCGATCCAGCCCTATTATTGCAGTACCCATAAGGAGCCGTACACATGCCGCAGTGTCTTTAGTTGTAAGCACAGTGGCGGTCTGTTGTTAGCATCTGGTTAGCTAGCTATGCTAACTAATTTAAAGAGCTTTTCTACAACCAGGTGGAAGAGAGCTCTCTCCTGAGAGGCTCAAATAACCTCAGCTCAGTGAGGTTAAGGCACACCTTGATACGATCATTATAGTTATTAATGAGACTAAATGAAAAACAGGTATAAAATACGATATGACAGAAACAAAAAAGTTGTGATTTGTAAAATATCCAAAAAGAAAAATCTGCTTCCAGTTCTGTTTCATCTGGTGCTGAGAGATGGATCCATAGATCTCTTCATGTTGCTCTCAAAGTGCACCAGGTTGATGCTTTAAACTTAAAAATCTTCCCGGGGGAGCATGCCCCCGTACCCCCCTAGAGGAGGTTAGGTCTCTCTCACTGAACAGAACAAAGTGAGAAACGGTCTGCAATATAAGAGGGACAGAAAGAGAACCTTTAAAACTGTTCAATTGTTGTGATGTGTAAAGACTGATCTGTTCTATAATCGTCTGAAACTGTTAAGTCTTGATGTGAAACGGTTAACAAAGAGAAAGGGAAACTCAAGCTGCTGCTACACTTTATTTAATTTTCTCAAATTAAGCACTTTAAGATGCACATATTTTCAAAAGCTATTTTATTTATTTCCTCTATTTTATTTGTAAATGCAGCCCGAGAGGAACATTACACACATCCACAGTATTTAATGTATATCTGTAGAGTTCAATGTTAATTGACAATAAATATTGTTGTTTTTGAATTGTACTTTCTGTATTTGATTGGCAGTCAGCTGATGATGACATGCAGACGTTGATGAAGCTACAAGCTACTTCAATATCACACTAATTCATAAAGCAAGTAAGACATGTTGATGTTCCGGACCTTTGCACGGGGACATTTTCTCTAACTGGACCTCGTTGAATTTGAGTTGAATACCCCGGATCTAGATGAATGCGACGAAGCAATTCATGGCGTTTTGTTGTTTTTAACGTTGAAATGACAAGTGCAACAGGTGAAGAGGAAGTTGTTGCGGAATTGAGTACCCTTTTCAAGACGACGATTCAGTGAAAAGACGGACATTATAATGTCGCGGAGGGGGGGGGAGGGCGGGGGGTGTGTGTGTCTACAGTTGTGATAGACACGGTTCGCCACTGGTCTTAATGGGCCAATCATTCCAACAGCTCCAACCCAGTTGTTGATGTCAGAAAAACAGTAGAAAAATGAGTTTGGTTGCTACGAATGTATAAATAAATGCAAATATGAATCTAATGTAAACTCCTTATATAGTTGTTTCTGTTTGATATCATGAGAGATGCTTTTTAGTGGTGTGTCCTTTGTGACCTGTCAGGAAACTGCTCAACAGTACATTAAATAAAATAAATTAATACACCAATAAGTCATGAACATATCGGAAGCTGCCTTCAAAATCATTTTCAACACAATGTACTTATGTTTGAACTCACCATCTTATCAAATTCAGCGAAGAATGACGGAGCGGTGGCATTCTTCAGAGTGCACACATTGAAAACAGAGAAGAGTCACAAATCAGGACTTGTCAATATATGATTATATAACATTCACACAAGAGAGGGAATCCTTAAAGAACATGCAGGGAATAAGAGTTGGGACTTTGAGTGTCAATTACAGCCAGGACGTAAGCAGGGCATTCAGGAACAGGAGGTGCAGACGTGTTGACATTAAGGACATTGAGAGTAGGATGCAGAGAGTCAGAGAGTCAGGATGCAGAGAGTCAGAGAGTCAGGATGCAGAGAGTCAGAGAGTCAGGATGTGGAGAGTCAGAGAGTCAGGATGTAGAGAGTCAGAGAGTCAGGATGTAGAGAGTCAGGATGCAGAGAGTCAGAGAGTCAGGATGTAGAGAGTCAGAGAGTCAGGATGTAGAGAGTCAGAGAGTCAGGATGCAGAGAGTCAGAGAGTCAGGATGTAGAGATTCAGGATGTAGAGAGTCAGGATGCAGAGAGTCAGAGAGTCAGGATGTAGAGAGTCAGAGAGTCAGGATGTAGAGAGTCAGAGAGTCAGGATGCAGAGAGTCAGAGAGTCAGGATGTAGAGATTCAGGATGTAGAGAGTCAGGATGCAGAGAGTCAGAGAGTCAGGATGTAGAGAGTCAGAGAGTCAGGATGTAGAGAGTCAGAGAGTCAGGATGCAGAGAGTCAGAGAGTCAGGATGTAGAGAGTCAGGATGTAGAGAGTCAGGATGCAGAGAGTCAGAGAGTCAGGATGTAGAGAGTCAGAGAGTCAGGATGTAGAGAGTCAGAGAGTCAGGATGCAGAGAGTCAGAGAGTCAGGATGTAGAGAGTCAGGATGTAGAGAGTCAGGATGCAGAGAGTCAGAGAGTCAGGATGTAGAGTAGAGATCAGGATGTAGAGAGTCAGAGAGTCAGGATGCAGAGAGTCAGAGAGTCAGGATGCAGAGAGTCAGAGAGTCAGGATGCAGAGAGTCAGAGAGTCAGGATGTGGAGAGTCAGAGAGTCAGGATGTAGAGAGTCAGGATGCAGAGAGTCAGAGAGTCAGGATGTGGAGAGTCAGAGAGTCAGAATGTAGAGAGTCAGGATGCAGAGAGTCAGAGAGTCAGGATGCAGAGAGTCAGAGAGTCAGGATGTGGAGAGTCAGAGACTCAGGATGTAGAGAGTCAGGATGCAGAGAGTCAGAGAGTCAGGATGTGGAGAGTCAGAGAGTCAGGATGTAGAGAGTCAGGATGCAGAGAGTCAGGATGCAGAGAGTCAGAGAGTCAGGATGTGGAGAGTCAGAGAGTCAGGATGTAGAGAGTCAGGATGCAGAGAGTCAGGATGCAGAGAGTCAGAGAGTCAGGATGTGGAGAGTCAGAGAGTCAGGATGTAGAGAGTCAGAGAGTCAGGATGTAGAGAGTCAGGATGCAGAGAGTCAGAGAGTCAGGATGTAGAGAGTCAGGATGTAGAGAGTCAGGATGCAGAGAGTCAGAGAGTCAGGATGTGGAGAGTCAGAGAGTAAGGATGTAGAGAGTCAGGATGCAGAGAGTCAGAGAGTCAGGATGCAGAGAGTCAGAGAGTCAGGATGCAGAGAGTCAGAGAGTCAGGATGTGGAGAGTCAGAGAGTCAGGATGAAGAGAGTCAGAGAGTCAGGATGTGGAGAGTCAGAGAGTCAGGATGCAGAGAGTCAGAGAGTCAGGATGCAGAGAGTCAGAGAGTCAGAATGCAGAGAGTCACAGAGTCACGATGTGGAGAGTCAGAGAGTCAGGATGTAGAGAGTCAGGAGTCAGAGAGTCAGGATGTGGAGAGTCAGAGAGTCAGGATGTAGAAAGTCAGAGAGTCAGGATGTAGAGAGTCAGGATGCAGAGAGTCAGAGAATCAGGATGTGGAGAGTCAGAGAGTCAGGATGTAGAGAGTCAGGATGCAGAGAGTCAGGATGTGGAGAGTCAGAGAGTCAGGATGTAGACAGTCAGGATGCAGAGAGTCAGAGAGTCATGATGCAGAGAGTCAGAGAGTCAGGATGTGGAGAGTCAGAGAGTCAGGATGTAGAGAGTCAGGATGCAGAGAGTCAGAGAGTCAGGATGTGGAGAGTCAGAGAGTAAGGATGTAGAGAGTCAGGATGCAGAGAGTCAGAGAGTCAGGATGTGGAGAGTCAGAGAGTCAGGATGCAGAGAGTCAGAGAGTCAGGATGTAGAGAGTCAGAGAGTCAGGATGCAGAGAGTCAGAGAGTCAGGATGCAGAGAGTCAGGATGCAGAGAGTCAGAGAGTCAGGATGTAAAAAGTTAGAGAGTCAGAGAGTCAGGATGCAGAGAGTCAGAGAGTCAGGATGCAGAGAGTGAGAGAATCATGATGCAGAGAGTCAGAGAGTCAGGATGCAGAGAGTCAGAGAGTGAGAGAGTCAGGATGCAGAGAGTCAGGATGCAGAGAGTCAGAGAGTCAGGATGCAGAGAGTCAGAGAGTCAGGATGTAAAAAGTTAGAGAGTCAGAGAGTCAGGATGCAGAGAGTCAGAGAGTCAGGATGCAGAGAGTGAGAGAATCATGATGCAGAGAGTCAGAGAGTCAGGATGCAGAGAGTCAGAGAGTGAGAGAGTCAGGATGCAGAGAGTCAGGATGCAGAGAGTCAGAGAGTCAGGATGCAGAGAGTCAGGATGCAGAGTGTCAGAGAGTCAGAGAGTCATGATGCAGAGAGTCAGGATGCAGAGAGTCAGAGAGTCAGAGAGTCAGGATGCAGAGATTCAGAGAGTGAGAGAGTCATGATGCAGAGAGTCAGGATGCAGAGAGTCAGAGAGTCAGAGAGTCAGGATGCAGAGAGTCAGGATGCAGAGTGTCAGAGAGTCATGATGCAGAGAGTCAGGATGCAGAGTGTCAGAGAGTCAGGATGCAGAGAGTCAGAGAGTCAGGATGCAGAGAGTCAGGATGCAGAGAGTCAGGATGTAGAGAGTCAGAGAGTCAGGATGCAGAGAGTCAGGATGCAGAGAGTCAGAGAGTCAGGATGCAGAGAGTCAGGAGATGAAGAGTCGGGGCATCGGGACACCGAGAGTCGAGACTTTGAGGGAGAACATTAATGTGAACAAGCAGAGAAAGCAGGCAGCAGGAGAGGCGGGAGGAGATAGGGATCCGGGTTCAGGATTACTTGTTCTCAATCTGTGGGAGGGTAGTAGGCAGAACGGGTTCTCATCTATTCTATTCTTTTCTACGCTTATCTACCACACTGAAGTTAGGAGGAAGTTAAATACCTCTTCCTTTTCTGTATCTAGCGCTTGGTATAACTTTCCAATTCTCCGGTTCGCAGCCTCGTCTTCAGACATGTCTGAATGTTCTGGTTGTTTGTCAATTCTGGTGACGTGTAAGTCTTGTGTCCCTCCAGCTGTTCCAGAAACAGCCGCAGAGGAATGTGGATTGATGGCGGCCGGATCCTCAGTCCCTGCAGAGGCTGCTGGCAAACTCTGGGCAAAAGGGTCTGTATCCCAACCGCCTCCTCCATCCCCAGAGGACACAAGTCCACCTGAGGTCTCAGCAGCAAACGGATCAAATTCAAAACCACCCCCCTTGTCTCCAAACTGTGTTTCAGCAAAGGGATCTGAATCAAACACACCCCCTCCCTGTGTTTCAGCAAAGGGATCTGAATCAAACGCACCCCCTCCCTGTGTTTCAGCAAAGGGATCTGAATCAAACGCACCCCCTCCCTGTGTTTCAGCAAAGGGATCTGAATCAAACGCACCCCCTCCCTGTGTTTCAGCAAAGGGAACTGAATGAAACGCACCCCCTCCCTGTGTTTCAGCAAAGGGATCTGAATCAAACGCACCCCCTCCCTGTGTTTCAGCAAAGGGATCTGAATCAAACGCATCCCCTCCCTGTGTTTCAGCTGAGGTATCTGAATCAAACGCACCCCCTCCCTGTGTTTCAGCAAAGGGAACTAAATCAAACGCACCCCCTCCCTGTGTTTCAGCAAAGGGATCTGAATCAAACGCACCCCCTCCCTGTACTTCAGCTGAGGTAACTGAATCAAACGCACCCCCTCCCTGTGTTTCAGCAAAGGGATCTGAATCAAACGCACCCCCTCCCTGTGCTTCAGCTGAGGTAACTGAATCAAACGTACCCCCTCCCTGTGCTTCAGCAAAGGGAACTGAATCAAACGCACCCCCTCCCTGTGTTTCAGCAAAGGGATCTGAATCAAATGCACCGCCCTCCCTGTGTTTCGACAAAGGGATCTGAATCAAACGCACCCCCTCCCTGTGCTTCAGCTGAGGTAACTGAATCAAACGCACCCCCTCCCTGTGCTTCAGCTGAGGTAACTGAATCAAACGCTACCTGTGCTTCAGCTGAGGTAACCGAATCAAACACACCCTGTGCTTCAGAGTGTTGTATGTAGATCGATGTAAGGTCTGTTGGTTTTCCTGGCCGCTCTTCTCCTGCTGAAACTTGTTCTACTGTTTGAGACCGATCCTCACACCCCTCTGGGAAACGGTCTTCAGAGGACAGATCATCGTCTGCACCTCCATCCCCCCACTCCTCAGCTGTCTCATATTCAGACCCAGACCCATCTGGAGACCTTGACCACCTGTCTCCTCCGTCCTCTGTGCTGTCCTCAATCTGCTCTCCAAACTCATTGGTGAATATCAGTCCTGGGGTGGACTTCCTGCGGTCTTCCTGCCCTGCTGTATCTACTTCTGAAACTGCCTGTCTCGTCTCCTCTTCATCAGTTCTGACTGCAGAGGAAGGAAGATCTGTGATAGAATGAAAGCTCCAGCTGCTAACCTCATCTCCAGCTGTGGCTGCCCCCCCGTCCTGATGAGGTGTAGCTGTGTCTGCCCCCCCCTCCGGACCTACATCAGGTGCCTTGGGCCCTTGAGCAGCATCTCCATTTGCCGAACCAAAGTCAGCGGACCAGTCGGCGACGAAGCCAGTGTCTGCCCCCTGATGGAGAAAGCAGGGATTTCAGGGTTAAAGCTGACCCACCCGCTCTTACCCTTTATTTATCAAGCTTTATTGTTAAGAAATATATGTTGTAGTTGTGTGTGTCGTTGATCAATTGGGGTGTAATGATGTGGAATTGTTTGTACTTACAGGCTCAGCCTTTTGGGCTTCTCCCTATAAAAAGTAAGAGGGAATAGAAGATGGTTCATATCTGCAGAAACACTGATCTGTGTACCACAATTATACATTTATATGTTTTTCTTTAAAGGTCTCCTATTATACTATTTTTAGGCATATATTATAGGTCTCAGATATATAAAAAACATGTCTATGAAGTGTTTTGCTCAAAATACCAAACAGATCATTGTAGCCTCATGCGCCTCTCTTTCAGCTGTTACTAAAGAGATGATTTTGGGTCTGTAGCTTTAAATGTAACCCGAGCTGCCGCTGGCCACGCCCCTTTGTAGCTGTTGCTGGCCACGCCCCTTTGGGGCATGCATGACCTCTCGTCTGTGAAGAGAAACTCCACATCAAGTTCCAAACCACATCAAGGATTCTCTCTGAAACAGGAAGGAGCTCAAACTCTTTCTCTCTCTCAGGTTTACCACAAGGTGACTTCCTTTTGACTTCCTGCTTCTTCACACACACTCTCTCCAGCACAGGTTAGCTCTGAGTGTTAGCATGCTAATGTAAACACAGACCATATTACTTCCAGAACACGTCTCATTGTTTCTGACAGCAACGCTTCTGATTGGCCCGTGGGTTTAAAGCCCGCCCACATTTTAGTAATGTGGTCATGACGCAGCAAATCTGGATCAGCTCCGTTGGTCCCCGTTTTTAGAGACGAGGGTACGGAGGAGAAGAGAGAGGGGTTTCTGACTCTTTGAGAGTCTCCTGACACACCGGGGACACACAGGGGACACACCGGGGACTCACGGGGACACATGGTGATGTAGAAAAGAGACATCACTTTGTGAGTCTCCTGACGCACAGGAGACACACCGGGGACACATGGTGATGTAGAGAAGACATCACTTTGTGAGTCTCCAGACACACCGGGGACACACCGGGGACACATGGTGATGTAGAGAAGACATCACTTTGTGAGTCTCCAGACACACCGGGGACACACCGGGGACACATGGTGATGTAGAGAAGACATCACTTTGTGAGATTCCAGACACACGGGGGACACATGGTGATGGAGAGAAGACATCACTTTGTGAGTCTCCAGACACACCGGGGACACATGGTGATGTAGAGAAGACATCACTTTGTGAGTCTCCAGACACACCGGGGGACACATAGTGATGTAGAGAAGACATCACTTTGTGAGTCTCCAGACACACTGGGGGACACACCGGGGACACATGGTGATGTAGAGAAGACATCACTTTGTGAGTCTACAGACACACCGGGGACAGATGGTGATGTAGAGAAGACATCACTTTGTGAGTCTCCAGACACACCGGGGACACACCGGGGACACATGGTGATGTAGAAAAGACATCACTTTGTGAGTCTCCAGACACACCGGGGACACACGGTGATGTAGAGAAGACATCACTTTGTGAGTCTCCAGACACACCGGGGACACACGGTGATGTAGAGAAGACATCACTTTGTGAGTCTCCTGACACACCGGGGACACATGGTGATGTAGAGAAGACATCATTTTGTGAGTCTCCAGACACACCGGGGACACATGGTGATGTAGAGAAGACATCACTTAGTGAGTCTCCAGACACACCGGGGGACACATGGTGATGTAGAGAAGACATCACTTTGTGAGTCTCCAGACACACCGGGGACACATGGTGATGTAGAGAAGACATCACTTTGTGAGTCTCCAGACACACCGGGGACACACCAGGGACACATGGTGATGTAGAGAAGACATAACTTTGTGAGTCTCCAGACACACCGGGGGACACATGGTGATGTAGAGAAGACATCAGTTTGTGAGTCTCCAGACACACCGGGGACACATGGTGATGTAGAGAAGACATCACTTTGTGAGTCTCCAGACACACCGGGGACACACCGGGGACACATGGTGATGTAGAGAAGACATCACTTTGTGAGTCTCCAGACACACCGGGGACACACGGTGATGTAGAGAAGACATCACTTTGTGAGTCTCCTGACACACCGGGGACACACGGTGATGTAGAGAAGACATCACTTTGTGAGTCTCCAGACACACCGGGGACACACGGTGATGTAGAGAAGACATCACTTTGTGAGTCTCCTGACACACCGGGGACACATGGTGATGTAGAGAAGACATCATTTTGTGAGTCTCCAGACACACCGGGGACACATGGTGATGTAGAGAAGACATCACTTAGTGAGTCTCCAGACACACCGGGGGACACATGGTGATGTAGAGAAGACATCACTTTGTGAGTCTCCAGACACACCGGGGACACATGGTGATGTAGAGAAGACATCACTTTGTGAGTCTCCAGACACACCGGGGACACACCAGGGACACATGGTGATGTAGAGAAGACATAACTTTGTGAGTCTCCAGACACACCGGGGGACACATGGTGATGTAGAGAAGACATCAGTTTGTGAGTCTCCAGACACACCGGGGACACATGGTGATGTAGAGAAGACATCACTTTGTGAGTCTCCAGACACACCGGGGACACACCGGGGACACATGGTGATGTAGAGAAGACATCACTTTGTGAGTCTCCAGACACACCGGGGACACACGGTGATGTAGAGAAGACATCACTTTGTGAGTCTCCTGACACACCGGGGACACATGGTGATGTAGAGAAGACATCATTTTGTGAGTCTCCAGACACACCGGGGACACATGGTGATGTAGAGAAGACATCACTTAGTGAGTCTCCAGACACACCGGGGGACACATGGTGATGTAGAGAAGACATCACTTTGTGAGTCTCCAGACACACCGGGGACACATGGTGATGTAGAGAAGACATCACTTTGTGAGTCTCCAGACACACCGGGGACACATGGTGATGTAGAGAAGACATAACTTTGTGAGTCTCCAGACACACCGGGGGACACATGGTGATGTAGAGAAGACATCAGTTTGTGAGTCTCCAGACACACCGGGGACACATGGTGATGTAGAGAAGACATCACTTTGTGAGTCTCCAGACACACCGGGGACACACCGGGGACACATGGTGATGTAGAGAAGACATCACTTTGTGAGTCTCCAGACACACCGGGGACACATGGTGATGTAGAGAAGACATCACTTTGTGAGTCTCCAGACACACCGGGGACACACCGGGGACACATGGTGATGTAGAGAAGACATCACTTTGTGAGTCTCCAGACACACCGGGGACACATGGTGATGTAGAGAAGACATCACTTTGTGAGTCTCCAGACACACCGGGGACACACCGGGGACACATGGTGATGTAGAGAAGACATCACTTTGTGAGTCTCCAGACACACCGGGGACACACGGTGATGTAGAGAAGACATCACTTTGTGAGTCTCCAGACACACCGGGGACACACCGGGGACACACGGTGATGTAGAGAAGACATCACTTTGTGAGTCTCCAGACACACCGGGGACACACCGGGGACACACGGTGATGTATATGAGACATCGAAAAGGGCATTTTGCATAATAGGTGACCTTTAATTAGCAAAACAACTACACATTTGTTTTATTAACCCTCTTAACAACAATCAGATCATGCATTCAAACCATGGAACAAGACAGCTTTAACTGAGACAGGAAACGGAACTCACCGACCACATGTCCCAGGGCACTGCGGTCTGAAAGGGCAGAACACACGTCATCACCTCATCATGAAAATATATTCATACACAATACATACCCGGAGTGTGAAGTGTAAATATGTTCTGTACTACACCATTTGTAGCAGGCAGTATACAGAAGGAAGTACATACTGATGTAGTACGCAGTAGTTTAGTATGCAGTTTGGATCTCAGCCTCCTGCAGTTAATGAGTGATGCTAAGAAGGTGAATCAGCTCTTTAGTGAAGTACTCAGACCAGTGGTCACCAGTCAGTAGATGTTGTTTCTGGTCATTATGTGTAGTTTCAGGTCATTAGTTCCAGGTCATTATGTGTAGTTTCAGGTCATTAGTTTCAGGTCATTAGTTTCAGGTCATTAGTTTCAGGTCATTAGTTTCAGGTCATTAGTTTCAGGTCATTAGTTCCAGGTCATTATGTGTAGTTTCAGGTCATTAGTTCCAGGTCATTATGTGTAGTTTCAGGTCATTAGTTTCAGGTCATTAGTTTCAGGTCATTAGTTTCAGGTCATTATGTGTAGTTTCAGGTCATTATGTGTAGTTTCAGGTCAGTAGTTTCGGGTCATTAGTTTCAGGTCATTAGTTTCAGGTCATTATGTGTAGTTTCAGGTCATTATGTGTAGTTTCAGGTCAGTAGTTTCGGGTCATTAGTTTCAGGTCATTAGTTTCAGGTCATTATGTGAAGTTTCAGGTCATTAGTTTCAGGTCATTAGTTTCAGGTCATTGTGTGTAGTTTCAGGTCATTATGTGTAGTTTCAGGTCATTAGTTTCAGGTCATTAGTTTCAGGTCATTATGTGTAGTTTCAGGTCATTAGTTTCAGGTCATTAGTTTCAGGTCATTATGTGTAGTTTCAGGTCATTAGTTTCAGGTCAGTAGTTTCGGGTCATTAGTTTCAGGTCATTAGTTTCAGGTCATTATGTGAAGTTTCAGGTCATTAGTTTCAGGTCATTAGTTTCAGGTCATTGTGTGTAGTTTCAGGTCATTATGTGTAGTTTCAGGTCATTAGTTTCAGGTCATTAAGTGTAGTTTCAGGTCATTATGTGTAGTTTAAGGTGATTATGTGTAGTTTCAGGTCATTAGTTTCAGGTCATTAGTTTCAGGTCATTAGTTTCAGGTCATTATGTGTAGTTTCAGGTCATTAGTTTCAGGTCATTAGTTTGAGGTCATTATGTGTAGTTTCAGGTCATTATGTGTAGTTTCAGGTCATTAGTTTCAGGTCATTAGTTTCAGGTCATTGGTCAGGACTCCCTGGAAGAAGAGATCTTGTATCTCAATGGGACATTCCTGGATAAATAAAAATAAAATTAATTTCAGGTCATTATGTGTAGTTTCAGGTCATTAGTTTCAGGTCATTATGTGTAGTTTCAAGTCAGTAGTTTCAAGTCAGTAGTTTCAGGTCATTAGTTTCAGGTCATTAGTTTCAGGTCATTATGTGTAGTTTCAGGTCATTAGTTTCAAGTCATTAGTTTCAGTTCATTAGTTTCAGGTCATTTTGTGTAGTTTCAGGTCATTAGTTTCAAGTAATTAGTTTCAGGTCATTAGTTTCAGGTCATTATGTGTAGTTTCAGGTCATTAGTTTCAGGTCATTAGTTTCAGGTCATTATGTGTAGTTTCAGGTCATTATGGGTAGTTTCAGGTCATTAGTTTCAGGTCATTAGTTTCCGGTCATTAGTTTCAGGTCATTAGTTTCAGGTCATTATGTGTAGTTTCTGGTCATTAGTTTCAGGTCATTATGTGTAGTTTCTGGTCATTAGTTTCAGGTCATTAGTTTCAGGTCATTATGTGTAGTTTCAGGTCATTATGTGTAGTTTCAGGTCATTAGTTTCAGGTCATTATGTGTAGTTTCAGGTCAGTAGTTTCAGGTCATTAGTTTCAGGTCATTATGTGTAGTTTTCAGGTCATTATGTGTAGTTTCAGGTCATTAGTTTCAGGTCATTAGTTTCAGGTCATTGTGTGTAGTTTCAGGTCATTATGTGTAGTTTCAGGTCATTAGTTTCAGGTCATTAGTTTCAGGTCATTATGGGTAGTTTCAGGTCATTATGGGTAGTTTCAGGTCATTAGTTTCAGGTCATTAGTTTCCGGTCATTAGTTTCAGGTCATTAGTTTCAGGTCATTATGTGTAGTTTCTGGTCATTAGTTTCAGGTCATTATGTGTAGTTTCTGGTCATTAGTTTCAGGTCATTAGTTTCAGGTCATCATGTGTAGTTTCAGGTCATTATGTGTAGTTTCAGGTCATTAGTTTCAGGTCATTAGTTTCAGGTCATTATGTGTAGTTTCAGGTCAGTAGTTTCAGGTCATTAGTTTCAGGTCATTAGTTTCAGGTCATTATGTGTAGTTTTCAGGTCATTAGTTTAGAAACATTAGTTTCAGGTCATTGTGTGTAGTTTCAGGTCATTATGTGTAGTTTCAGGTTAGTAGTTTCAGGTAATTAGTTTCAGGTCATTAGTTTCAGGTCATTAGTTTCAGGTCATTAGTTTCAGGTCATTATGTGTAGTTTCAGGTCATTGTGTGTAGTTTCAGGTCATTATGTGTAGTTTCAGCTCATTATGTGTAGTTTCAGGTCAATAGTTTCAGGTCATTAGTTTCAGGTCATTACTTTCAGGTCATTACTTTCAGGTCATTAGTTTCAGGTCATTATGTGTAGTTTCAGGTCATTATTGGAGTTTCAGGTCATTAGTTTCAGGTCATTAGTTCCAGGTCATTATGTGTAGTTTCAGGTCAGTAGTTTCAGGTCATTAGTTTCAGGTCATTAGTTTCAGGTCATTATGTGTAGTTTCAGGTCATTAGTTTCAGGTCATTAGTTTTCAGGTCATTATGTGTAGTTTCAGGTCATTATGTGTAGTTTTCAGGTCATTAGTTTAGAAACATTAGTTTCAGGTCATTAGTTTCAGGTCATTATGTGTAGTTTCAGGTCATTATGTGTAGTTTCAGGTCAGTAGTCTCAGGTCATTAGTTTCAGGTCATTAGTTTCAGGTCATTATGTGTAGTTTCAGGTCATTATGTGTAGTTTCAGGTCATTAGTTTCAGGTCATTAGTTTCAGGTCATTATGTGTAGTTTTAGGTCATTATGTGTTGTTTCAGGTCATTAGTTTCAGGTCATTATGTGTAGTTTATGGTCATTATGTGTAGTTTCAGGTCATTATGTGTAGTTTCTGGTCATTAGTTTCAGGTCATTAGTTTCAGGTCATTAGTTTCAGGTCATTAGTTTCAGGTCATTATGTGTAATTTCAGGTCATTATGTGTAGTTTCAGGTCATTAGTTTCAGGTCATTAGTTTCAGGTCATTATGTGTAGTTTCAAGTCAGTAGTTTCAAGTCAGTAGTTTCAGGTCATTAGTTTCAGGTCATTAGTTTCAGGTCATTATGTGTAGTTTCAGGTCATTAGTGTCAAGTCATTAGTTTCAGGTCATTAGTTTGAGGTCATTATGTGTAGTTTCAGGTCAGTAGTTTCAGGTCATTAGTTTCAGGTCATTATGTGTAGTTTCAGGTCATTATGTGTAGTTTCAGGTCAGTAGTTTCAGGTCATTAGTTTCAGGTCATTAGTTTCAGGTCATTATGTGTAGTTTCAGGTCATTATTTGTAGTTTCAGGTCATTAGTTTCAGGTCATTAGTTTCAGGTCATTATGTGTAGTTTTCAGGTCATTAGTTTAGAAACATTATTTCAGGTCATTGTGTGTAGTTTCAGGTCATTATGTGTAGTTTCAGGTCAGTAGTTTCAGGTCAGTAGTTTCAGGTCATTAGTTTCAGGTCATTAGTTTTAGGTCATTATGTGTAGTTTTCAGGTCATTATGTGTAGTTTCAGGTCATTAGTTTCAGGTCATTAGTTTCAGGTCATTATGTGTAGTTTCAGGTCATTATGTGTAGTTTCAGGTCATTAGTTTCAGGTCATTAGTTTCAGGTCATTATGTGTAGTTTAAGGTCATTATGTGTAGTTTCAGGTCATTAGTTTCAGGTCATTAGTTTCAGGTATTTAGTTTCAGGTCATTAGTTTCAGGTCTTTAGTTTCAGGTCATTAGTTTGAGGTCTTTAGTTTGAGGTCATTAGTTTCAGGTCATTAGTTTCAGGTCATTATGTGTAATTTCAGGTCATTATGTGTAGTTTCAGGTCATTAATTTCAGGTCATTAGTTTCAGGTCATTATGTGTAGTTTCAGGTCATTAAGTGTAGTTTCAGGTCATTAAGTGTAGTTTCAGGTCATTATGTGTAGTTTCAGGTCATTATGTGTAT
>CADEHL010000506.1:32500-40790 GCA_902827135.1 Harpagifer antarcticus | reverse complement strand
CCATACCTACCTGTGAACATGGGGGGGGGGACATCATGCTTTGGGGCTCTGCAAAGGGACCAGGACCACTGATCCGTGTAAAGGAAAGAATGAATGGGGCCATGTATCGTGAGATTTTGAGTGACAACCTCCTTCCATCAGCAAGGGCATTGAAGATGAAACGTGGCTGGGTCTTTCAGCATGACAATGATCCCAAACACACCGCCCGGGCAACGAAGGAGTGGCTTCAGAAGAAGCATTTCAAGGTCCTGGAGTGGCCTAGCCAGTCTCCAGATCTCAACCCCATAGAAAATCTTTGGAGGGAGTTGAAAGTCCGTGTTGCCCAGCGACAGCCCCAAAGCATCACTGCTCTAGAGGAGATCTGCATGGAGGAATGGGCCAAAGTACCAGCAACAGTGAAAACCTTGTGAAGACTTACAGAAAACGTTTGACCTCTGTCATTGCCAACAAAGGGTATATAACAAAGTATTGAGATGAACTTTTGTTATTGACCAAATACTTATTTTCCACCATCATTTGCTAATAAATGTGATTTCCTGGATTCTTTCCCCCGTTCTGTCTCAGAGTTGAAGTGTAGCTAGCATGAACATTACAGGCCTCTCATCTTTTCAAGTGGGACAACGTGCACAATTGGTGGCTGACTAAATACTTGTTTGCCCCACTGTATGTGCTGTTGATAACTGTGCAATCCTGGCTGCTAAATCCTCAGAACTGTTACAGGATGTGTATTTTGTAAATTGTGTAATTTTTATTATAATCTTTTTATCTTTAATATTTTTGTATGCATGCTTCTTAGAATTAAGCAGTCCTTGGCTCTTTTCTGCTGTAGCATTGTACATTTCCCCTCTGTGGGACGAATAAAGGATTCTGACTCTGTGTGTTCTGTGATGTCACCGGTCTCTCCTGATTGGTTGACTGACCGGTCTGAGGGTCCACGGAGAAGAAGTCCTGTCCCTGAGTGAGGGAGTAGACGAGCCGGGCGCTGTTCCCGTATGCCGGGTCGTCAGCATCGTGCGCCGTCACCGTGATTATAGACGTCCCTGAGAGGAGACAGGTTAAAGTGCTGAGAGCGGCTCAGAGTCACACTACGTCTACACATCTCTCTGCAGAGCATCGAGGGCCTCTGCAGGATTACAGGATCACCTCTGCTGGGGGGACACATCCCTAGAAGACATTCAATATCCTGGGTTTAGTTCAACAGATAGAAAACATTCAATATCCTGGGTTTAGTTAAACAGATCCATCTCTAGATTAGATTACATATCCTGCTCTGATATATATCCTTTATTCAACCAGGTAAAAGTGTCATTGATACTCCCTGAGTCTCTTTGCTTTGTGTTGGCTCTGGTTCTAGTTTCAACAGGATGACAACAACAACAACAACAACAACAACAACAACAACAACAACAACAACAACACAGGGAGGCGTGTGGCGCAGTGGGTTGTGCGTTGGGCTCAGGTTCAAACCCCACTGCAGTCAGCATGTGGTTGTGTCCCTGAGACGCTTCAGAGTGCTCCTGTGGGGGTTACCCTCAGCGCTGAGTCTGTGAGTCGCTCTGGATGAAAGCGTCTGACAGGTGACACGTGATGAAACACATCAAGACCATGTGGACGGATTGTGACCTCTCTTGCCTGAAGGAGGAGACACACATTGTTACCTGATTACATTAGTGATCACTAATGAACTAACATCATTCACTCATGGAACTACAGGTTGGGGTATTGTTTCCGCACGGACACATGTTGTTGACTGTACTTATTGTGTGCCCTCCTTGCTGCTTTCTCTTGGCTTCCCGGGCTTCCCGGGCTTCCCGGGCTTCGGGCCGGCAACATGTGGTTTTCTGCTGATCAATAAAGCCCACTTTCCACCTTCGACGCAGCGCCTCCTACTCCCTTCTCTCGGCACTACAATATATACATATCTGCAACCCTACGCAGATGAACAGGTCCGGTTCTGAAGAATAATCTGCATCTGCTTTCATATCAATTCCTTTCCCAGCAGATGAGTTTCTGTGAAGCATCCTCACAGCTGTGTATGGACAAGTCAATGAGTATGATGCTATTTCAGTCCCGCCAGCTGTGACACTAGAGATGCCTCAGTCCACACATCATATATTATTGCATTGATTTCCTTTAAATCCTCTGACAGTTCTGCTGCCAACAGAACCACAGACGCCTGTTAAACAGAACCACAGACGCCTGTTTAACAGAACCAGAGACACCTGTTTAACCCGAACCAGAGACGCCTGTTAAACAGAACCACAGACGCCTGTTAACCAGAACCGGAGACGCCTGTTAACCAGAACCACAGACGCCTGTTAAACAGAACCACAGACGCCTGTTAACCAGAACCGGAGACGCCTGTTAAAATAAGATTTTCCAAGATGGCGCCAGTGTGTGTGGCCTGCCGTCTGCCGATGCTTACGCTGTGTGTTTTTGTACTGTTTTTGTCATGTTTAATGCAAAATGTCAACTCTCTACTGGTGTACGATCGCCAAACACTGCTGGACCTTCGGTTTTCTGCCATTATTCCAGCAAAGTCTACTCGTGGTGGAGATAAAACGCTGCCTCCGCTTTTAACGGGGGGAGCAGTTTACCTGTGCCGCACCCCGGCTCCACCTACCCGCTGTAAACGCCACCGCCGCCGGGGAAAACGCAGTGGTCGACTGGTGAGAACGAAGGCTTCTTCAGCTCATCTTTTCTCTCATACTGAGTATGAGCCTCGTCTCTCTTTTTCGAGGCGCTTCCTGGACCCTGTCGACGCCTGGCTGGTACCTGTCGTCGACCCGGATGAGGCATTCCTGCACCGCGTGACCTGCTCCCCTCGTCCCCGCTGCCGTGGGGTTAATCCGCATAACCTGAGGTCTCTGTGTCGGGCTCCCCGGACCTCTAACGCCGCCAATCTGCCGGCCCCTGCCAGGTTTGGCCTGGTCAATGCAAGATCGCTAACAAACAAGACTTTTGTCCTAAAGGATTTCTTCACTTCCAAGGGCTTGGATTTCCTCTTCGTGACTGAGACATGGCTCAGTATTGGTGAGTCCAGTGCGCTTACCGAACTTGTACCGCAGCATTGCTGTTATTTTAACTCTCCGCGGACGTCAGGCCGAGGTGGAGGTATAGCAACTGTTTTTAAGAGTGACTATAAATGCCAGCAGCTTTCACTGACATTCTCACCCGGCAGCTTTGAACTGAGCGTGTTCGAGCTTGGTCGCTCTCACACAGTGCTGTGTGCTGTGGTCTATAGACCTCCCAAATACAATAAGGGATTTTTAAACGATTTCTCGGACTTCTTGGCTGAAATTATGCCAAAATATGATCGTGTTCTTATTGTTGGGGATTTTAATATTCATGTGTGTTGCCCCGACAAAGCTATGGCAAAGGACTTTTTAGACCTTGTTGATTCCTTTAATCTTGTGCAGTCTGTGTCTGGCCCAACGCAGGAACGCGGACACACACTTGATCTTGTTTTATCTTATGGTTTGCCTGTTCTTAACCTGGAGATTTGTGACGCCTTTTTCTCTGATCATATGCCTGTATTATTTGATGTGAGTCTTGCTTGTGAAACGGTTAAACCGCGCGCTGCTCCTCGGCGCGCTCGTATGATTAACCCCTCCACTGCTGGTCAGTTCTCTGTCGCCTTTAAACAGAACTGTGTGAATCGGGAACCTATGTCACCTGAAACGGATGAGCTTAGCTCATGGTTTCACTCTACTTGCAAAGCTGCCATAGACACTGTTGCTCCTTTAAAAACCAGGCAACCTAAAACTAAATCTGAGCCTTGGTTAAATGACACGACTCGGGCTGTCCGACAGGATTGCCGTAGAGCTGAGCGTAAATGGAAAAAGGACAAACTGCAAGTTTCATTTGAAATGTTGAGGGAGTGTTGGCGTTTCTATCAGATCACTGTGAAAGAGGCAAAAAGCAAACTTTTATCTGACATCTTTCTGTCAAATCGTCATAAGCCACGTGTTCTGTTCCAGACTATTGATTTGGTCCTTAATGCCCCCCAGAATAGCTTTATAGAGACCTCTACCGCGGTCTGTGAAGATTTTCTTCACTTTTTCATTAATAAGGTAAATTCCACTAGAGCTCAAATCTCTGCGCCTGCAATTGACCCCTCAGTTCCTGCACCGTGCTCTGCTGTCTTTAATCAGTTTGAGCATGTAGCTCTGTCTTTTGTACAGGAGATTGTCTCCAAGTTAAAGCCCTCTGGTTCTCCAAATGACCCTGTCGCGCCTCGACTTTTTAAAGAGGTTTTCCCCACTGTTGGACCATCTGTGCTGGCAGTTTTAAACAGCAGCCTGCTCTCAGGGAAGGTCCCCGAAAACCTGAAGCATGCAGTAGTGCAACCTCGTATTAAAAAACCCAGCCTGGATCCCACAGTTCTGGCTAATTTTAGGCCCATTTCCAAAATGCCTTTCATGTCAAAGATCCTGGAGAAGATTGTCTACAGTCAAATTATGTTTTTTCTGGAAGAGAACAACATACTGGAGGTTTTCCAATCTGGTTTTAAAACTATGCACAGCACTGAAACAGCGCTTTTAAGAGTCTTTAATGACATCCTTTTATCTACTGACTCTGGGGACTGCGTTGTGCTCCTACTTATTGACTTAACTGCTGCTTTCGATACAGTCGACCATGACATCCTGATCTCCCGCTTGGAGAAGTGGGTGGGCATTGAGGGAAAAGCCCTGGAATGGTTTAGGTCATATTTGAAGGACAGAACCTTCTCTGTCAGCCTTGGTGACTCCGAGTCATCCTCTGCTCCACTCCTGTATGGGGTCCCACAGGGCTCAGTATTAGGCCCCCTGCTATTCTCCCTCTATTTGCTCCCTCTTGGGTCCATTTTTAGAAAGCATGGCATCGCATTCCACTGCTATGCTGACGATAGCCAGATTTATGTCCCTCTAACAAAGAAGGGTGGTTACTTAATTAGCCCACTGATAAAGTGCCTAGATGACGTAAAGGCCTGGATGGCGTGCAATTTCCTTAAACTCAATGAAGGAAAAACAGAAGTAATGGTTTTTGGTAGCACCACTGACACCACTTCTGTAGACCTGGGTTCCTTGCATCAGTACACCAAGCCCACCGTTACAAACCTTGGTATTAAAATGGACCGTGAACTCAAACTTGAGAGTCAGATTAAGTCGGTGGTAAAAACGAGCTTTTATCACCTGAGGCAGCTAGCCAAAGTAAAACCTTTTCTCTCCAGACAGCAGTTTGAGACAGTAATCCATGCCTTTGTTACCACCCGGCTGGACTACTGTAACTCTATTTACATGGGGGTCAGTGGGTCCTCCCTCGCACGACTGCAGCGGGTGCAAAATGCCGCAGCAAGGCTCTTAACAGGCACACGGAAGTATGACCACATTTCCCCTGTTTTAGCTTCTCTCCACTGGCTGCCAATTTATTTTAGGATCCATTTTAAAATTCTTTTATTTACTTTTAAATCCCTAAATGGCATGACGCCACCATACCTTACTGAGCTGCTACAGCATTACACGCCGAACCGCCCTCTCAGGTCAGCGGACCAACTGCTCCTGAATGTGCCTAAAACCAGGTCAAAGCTCAGAGGGGACCGTTGCTTCTCTGTAGCAGCTCCCAAATTGTGGAACGCTCTGCCCCTGGAGATCAGACAGGCCTCCACACTGCCTGCTTTTAAATCGCTTCTTAAAACCCACCTCTTCTCCTTAGCGTTTTAACATTTGGCGTTTTAACATCTTTCAGTGTTGCTTTTTTGCTTTTAAATTGTTTTTTGTTTTTACTTGTACTTGTTTTTATGCTTTGTTCTATCTATTTGCCTGTACAGCACTTTGGTCTGGAGGTTTAAAGTGCTCTATAAATAAAGTTGTATTATTATTGTATAAACAGAACCACAGACGCCTGTTAAACAGAACCACAGACGCCTGTTAACCAGAACCGGAGACGCCTGTTAACCAGAACCACAGACGCCTGTTAAACAGAACCACAGACGCCTGTTAACCAGAACCGGAGACGCCTGTTAACCAGAACCACAGACGCCTGTTAAACAGAACCACAGACGCCTGTTAACCAGAACTAGAGACGCCTGTTAACCAGAACTAGAGACGCCTGTTAACCAGAACCAGAGAGACGCCTCAAAGTGAGACGTCTGGAAACTACTGCACGGATCACTGAGGTCTGAGAGGAGGAATCATCACAACTCTTTAAATGCGTTGTCTCCGCTCTGTGATGAAGCTTTGAGGTTCAGCCTCTCAGCTGTTCGTATCAGAGCTGTTTTTGGATCATAATGAGCTGAATAAATGTAATTGGAGCACAGCTGCTGCTCTCCATGGAGGACAACACTGAGAGACTGCAGCCCCTAACGAGGCTAGTCTAAGAGCATTTAGGCGTATTGGTATGGTACATATTGAATTACAGAATACGCCTGATAAGGCTGTCCAGCAGCATCCTCTGGACCCAAAGCATGCTCTAACAGAGAATATGAACTGCTACCATCTAATGGAGATCAATAAAGTCAGCCTGAAGCATCCTTTGTGCTCCTGTCATCCTCTCAAGCATCCTCTGAATCCAGATCTGATGCACGCTGAAGGCTCTTTGAGCAGCTCTCACTGATCCTGCTGTCATGTTGTTACATGTTGTTGTTGATGTTACTCATGGAGCTGCTGGGATGCAAGGAGCATTTCAGATTCATCTGACCTTTAAAGTATTATCGTATCATATTATCGTATTGTGTAAAAGTACTTTATTTGGCTATATCCAGTTCTAAGTGTGTCTTAGTCGGTAGTGGACCGCATAGATAAGTGAGGATTTGGAGGCTGTGATGTCTTTAAATAAACCCTCAAGACCTGCAACTACATCTGGTCTCCTTTAACGGTTAGACCTCGGATCAGATCTCGACTTGGCCCTGAAGACTAACTGGTCTTAACTCGATGTACTTCTAACGTCCACTGCAGTACCTATGTTGGCCATCTCCGGCACCACGGCCAGGTAGGGCCCGTGGGGGAACACGGGGGGGTTGTCGTTGATGTCCTGGACCCGGATGATGAAGGTGGACGAGGGCTCCAGAGCGCGGCCCGTCTGCCGGTCCGTGGCCGTGGCCAGGAGGCGGTACTCAGCCTTCTCCTCGCGGTCCAGAGGCTTGGTCACATGGATGTTCCCGCTGTTCCTGTCGATCACAAACACAGAGCCAGCGCCCTCGCCCTCCAGAAGATACTTAGTGCGACCGTCCCCCCGATCCATGTCCGTGTGCAGCTGCAGGACAACAACAATAACAACAACAACACATAAAGGTTTCATATCCTGGGTTTAGGTAAACAGATCCATCTCTAGATAACATTACATATCCTGGTTTTTGATCACTGCCTCCCTGGGTCTCTGTGCTTTGTGTTGGCTCTGTTTCTAGTTTCAACCGGACGACGACAACAATAACAACAACAACACCAACAACAGCACCATAAAGATCATGAGGACACTCCGTAATACCCCTCTCTCTCTGCCAGAAGGGGGAGACTCAGAGAGCAGACATTTAGAAAAACAACTAGGGCTGCAGTCGAATAGTCCATTTCTCTTAGGACCCTTCCTGACGGAGTGAAAGGACCCGGAGGTCCCTCAGTGGCAGCCGTGATAAGAGCTGGTTCTCTAGATGAAAGGAAAGGAGCTTTCAAGCTTCCTTTATGACCTCCTTTAGCTTAGGAACCACTGGACCTCCCTCACCGAAAGGAGAGGAGAAAATGCTGCCCCACAATGCCTTGCAGCCGCAGCATTTGCGTCACTCAACAGTCGGCCGTTCACGGAAACAATCGATTATGACGGAGAAATGATATCAGGCTTTTTAGCCGTTCCTCAGGAACTGAATTTCAAAATAAAGTCACCGGAAACAGACTTAGGCCTATTTTGGACTTTTCGAGCATCACACACCCACTGAACTGATTACCCAAGATCCTCAGCTATAGTTGAAGCTCGGTTATTGGATGTTTTAGCCGCAATGCATGTTGGGATATGATGTTAATGAGATATGAGGGGGGCGTTCGAGTCCAGTTTTGAAAAGTCTGCCGTGGTTTCGTTCCATTTCAAAGAGCATGGCACTCGGTGTAACCTTGGCGCACTGCCACTCCAACATCCAATCACGGAGCTTGAAGATTAATCACGGGGACTGTAGTCCCAAACGATAGTAGGTAGTGTCTTCGGCCATCCTAAACTCTGAAATGTTTTTCGGATTTCATATCGCATAAACACCATATCCCAACATGCATTGCGGCTAAAACAGCCAAACAGCGTGTTATTGGTGAGTAAATAACACGCTGTTATT
>CADEHL010000506.1:0-30000 GCA_902827135.1 Harpagifer antarcticus | reverse complement strand
ATCTAAGTGGGAAATAGTGTGACGGTGTCTCTGAGTTCTTTGCAGTGTTGTTAGGAACAGGCGGTTCTGAAGAGACTACACGTGTTCTGCTTAGACTCTTACGCCGCATTAATGATCCATTAAATATGATTTAAGAGCCGACTGAAGGATGCTCAGCGATACGAAGCACATGAACATCTAGTTCTCTAGAAAGGCGTTAGATAGATCTTATCAAGGAGACATAGTAACTGCAGAAACATTGAACCTTCAATGTTTTATTGTCAGAGTTTATAGATGATCTATCTTCACGGTCTACTGTGTGTTACTTTGTAATGCTGCTTCAATTCCATGTTCAGATGTTTAAATGTTTATTCCTACTCTTTCATTTCTCTCATGTGCAATGCCTTGTTCTGATGCTGCTGCAAAGCAAAGAAGTCCCAATGTGGGATCAATAGTACTTCTTATCTTATAAGTACTCTTATAAGATAAGAAGTACTATATTGATCCCAGTGTGGGAAGTGTTTGTGTGGCAGCATCAAAAGACAAGGCATTGCACATGAGAGAAATTAAAAGACTAGAAATAAACAAACCAAAATGTAAACATCTCAAAGAGAAATAGAATAGCATTAAAACATATTTATATATATTATCTTACGACGGACAACCGGACTCCAAGGTAGCTCTGTGGGGGAGAGAGTGCATCCCATCATAAGCCTTTCCAAACAGCCTCTGCCTCCACTCGGTGAGCAGGAGGAGAACCTGAGAGCCAGGACGCTGTCTCTGCATCCAGGTCAGCGTTTAGCATGAGGGGGGGGGTGCGGGGCGTGGGCGTTGGGGGGGGGGGGGGGGGGGGGGAATGAGTGAAACTGAGTGAAAGAGGTTATCATTGTGCACTTACTGTATCAGGGTAATGGTGCGGGCGCTGAGACGCTCAAAATACATCTCTGCATCTTCTATGCTCTCGGGAACATGTCCTCTCTGAAACATGTCCTCTCTGGAATATGTCCTCTCTGGAACATGTCCTCTATGAAACATGTCCTCTCTGGAACATGTCCTCTCTCTCTGAAACATGTCCTCTCTCTGAAACATGTCCTCTCTCTCTGAAACATGTCCTCTCTCTGAAACATGTCCTCTCTCTCTGAAACATGTCCTCTCTGAAACATGTCCTCTCTCTGGAACATGTCCTCTCTGGAACATGTCCTCTCTGAAACATGTCCTCTCTGAAACATGTCCCCTCTCTGAAACATGTCCTCTCTCTCTGAAACATGTCCTCTCTGAAACATGTCCTCTCTCTCTGAAACATGTCCTCTCTCTGAAACATGTCCTCTCTGGAACATGTCCTCTCTGGAACATGTCCTCTCTGGAACATGTCCTCTCTCTCTGAAACATGTCCTCTCTCTGAAACATGTCCTCTCTGGAACATGTCCTCTCTGGAACATGTCCTCTCTGGAACATGTCCTCTCTCTCTGAAACATGTCCTCTCTGTCACGGTTGAGTGAAGGAAGCAGGACCCAAGCGCAGATAACTCTGATAAACCTTTATTTCAAGGCTAATGGAATGAATACCGACAAAAACAGAACACTCACCGGTGAATTCCGTCACCAACAAAAGAAGCACCGACACTGAACACAGCACGAGACAAGACTAAATACAGGGAGGGATAATTACAAGACACAGGTGAACACAATCGGCTAACGAGACACAGGTGAGGAGGGAGGAGAAAACACAGGGACACTAATGACAGGAGGAAAACATGACAGAGAACAGTGAAAACACCCAAACCTAGACAGAACTGTGACAGAACCCCCCCCTCAAGGGACGGATTCTAGACGTCCCTACACCCCAAAACAAAAATCCAATAAAGTCAGCAGGGTGGGTGGAGGGGGTCCGGAGGACGGGACTAAGCTGACCGCCCAGGAGCCCAGTAGGGGACCAGGAAGGGATCTCGGGCGGACGGCCCGGGGGCACGGCAGAAGCCGAGAAGGGGGACTCGGGCGGACGGCCTGGGGGCAAGGCAGAGTCCATGGTGGGGCGAAGGCCACAGCGGGCGAACTCAGGGGGCCGAGCATGAGGGCGAAGGCAGCGGTAGGAAGAGTCAGGGGGCCGGGCTCGAGGACGAGGGCAGCGGCAGGAAGAGTCAGGGGGCCGGGCTCGAGGACGAGGGCAGCGGCAGGAAGAGTCAGGGGGCCGGGCCCGCGGACGAAGACAGCGGCAGGAAGAGTCAGGGGGCCGGGCTCACAGAGGGTCGGGATCGAGGGCGAAGACCAGACAGCTCCGGAGGCCGGGCAGGACCCGGTGTCGGCCGGACAGGAACCGGAGCCGGCGGGACAGGCTTCGGCAGGATCCCCCACGGAAGAGGACCAGGAGTTGGCAGGACCCCCAGCAGGAGAGCGGCCGGCGGGACCTCCGACGAGACAGGACAAAGGGTTGGCAGCACCCCCGGCAGGAGAGTAGACGGCGGGACCTCCAACGGCACAGGACACAGGGTTGGCAGTACCCCCGGCAGGTGAGTAGACGGCGGGACCTCCAACGGAACAGGACATAGGGTTGGCAGGACCCCCGGCAGGAGAGTAGTCGGTGGGACCTCCAACGGGACAGGACATAGGGTTGGCAGGACCCCCGGCAGGAGAGTAGTCGGCGGGGCCTCCAACGGGACAGGACACAGGGTTGGCAGGACCCCCGGCAGGAGAGTAGTCGGCGGGGCCTCCAACGGGACAGGACATGGGGTTGGCAGGACCCCCGGCAGGAGAGCAGTCGGCGGGGCCTCCAACGGAACAGGACATAGGGTTGGCAGGACCCCCGGCAGGAGAGCAGTCGGCGGGACCTCCAACGGGACAGGACATGGGGTTGGCAGGACCCCCGGCAGGAGAGTAGTCGGCGGGGCCTCCAACGGGACAGGACATGGGGTTGGCAGGACCCCCGGCAGGAGAGTAGTCGGCGGGGCCTCCAACGGGACAGGACATAGGGTTGGCAGGACCCCCGGCAGGAGAGTAGTCGGCGGGGCCTCCAACGAGACCGGACAAAGGGTTGGCAGGACCCCCGGCAGGAGAGTAGTCGGCGGGGCCTCCAACGGGACAGGACCCAGGGTTGGCAGGACCCCCGGCAGGAGAGTAGTCGGCGGGGCCTCCAACGGTACAGGACATGGGGTTGGCAGGACCCCCGGCAGAAGACTAGTCTGCGGGACCTCCAACGGGACAGGACACAGGGTTGGCAGGACCCCCAGCGGAACCTCCAACGGTACAGGACATGGGGTTGGCAGGACCCCCGGCAGAAGACTAGTCTGCGGGACCTCCAACGGGACGGGACATGGGGTTGGCAGGACCCCCGGCAGAAGACTAGTCTGCGGGACCTCCAACGGCACATGAGTAGGGGCTTGAGCGGGGACTCGAGAGAGGGCTCGAGAGGGGACTCGAGAAGGAACTCGAGAGGCGACTGGAGAGGGGACTCGAGAGGGAACTCGAGAGGAGACTCGAGAGATGACTTGAGAGGAGACTTGAGAGGGATCTAGAAAGGGGACTCGAGAGGGAACTTGAGATGGGATGAGGGAAGGGACTAGAGAAGTGACTCGAGGAGGGACTTGAGAAAGGACTTGAGTAGGGACTTGAGAAGTGACTAGAGGTGGGACTGGAGAAGGGACTAGAGAAGGGACTAGGACAGCTGGGGCCAGAGCTAAGGCTGGAACCATGGCTGCTGGGGCCAGAACTAGGTCTGGAACCATGGCTGCTGGGGCCAGAACTGGGGCCGGAATGATGGCTGCTGGGGCCAGAACTGGGGCCGGAATGATGGCTGCTGGGGCCAGAACTGGGGCTGGAACCATGGCTGCTGGGGCCTGTACTGGGGCCGGAACTATGGCTGTGTGGGCCGGTTCTGTAGCCGGAACCATGACTCTTGGGGCTCGGATTGCTAGCCTGGACTTGCGACTCCTTCTCCTAGAAGCCGCCTGAAGGCTCCGTGGACCTCCAAAAGCCAGCCGAGTTCCAAAAAACGCCTCTTGGACAGGAGCAGGAACTGGGGCGGAAGCACTGGTTGACTCCAGACGGAACACACCGAGACGTTTATAGTCCGCAGGCTGGAAATCACACACCCAGATGAAGTTCAACATCCAGTCAGGTAAGAACTTCACCAAGTCCGGTTTCTCCATGGCCAACCGGTGCGCCTCTACCAGAGCGGCCTCCTTCTGCCGAACACTGGACGCTCCCTTCCACCAATCATAGCAGCAAGCCAAAGCAAAGGAAAAATGCTGTAATTCCACCTCAAATGGATCATCTGCTGGGTCCATCTCTGGTCGGTCCTCTCTGTCACGGTTGAGTGAAGGAAGCAGGACCCAAGCGCAGATAACTCTGATAAACCTTTATTTCAAGGCTAATGGAATGAATACAGACAAAAACAGAACACTCACCGGTGAAGTCCGTCACCAACAAAAGAAGCACCGACACTGAACACAGCACGAGACAAGACTAAATACAGGGAGGGATAATTACAAGACACAGGTGAACACAATCGGCTAACGAGACACAGGTGAGGAGGGAGGAGAAAACACAGGGACACTAATGACAGGAGGAAAACATGACAGAGAACAGTGAAAACACCCAAACCTAGACAGAACTGTGACACTCTCTCTGAAACACGTCCTCTCTGAAACACGTCCTCTCTGGAACATGTCCTCTCTGGAACATGTCCTCTCTCTCTGAAACATGTCCTCTCTCTCTGAAACATGTCCTCTCTCTGAAACATGTCCTCTCTGAAACACGTCCTCTCTGAAACATGTCCTCTCTGGAACATGTCCTCTCTGGAACATGTCCTCTCTGGAACATGTCCTCTCTGAAACATGTCCTCTCTCTGGAACATGTCCTCTCTGGAATATGTCCTCTCTTAAACATGTCCTCTCTGAAACATGTCCTCTCTGAAACATGTCCTCTCTCTGAAACATGTCCTCTCTGAAACATGTCCTCTCTCTCTGAAACATGTCCTCTCTCTGAAACATGTCCTCTCTGGAACATGTCCTCTCTGGAACATGTCCTCTTTGTAACATGTCCTCTCTGAAACATGTCCTCTCTGAAACATGTCCTCTCTCTGGAACATGTCCTCTCTGGAACATGTCCTCATTGGAACATGTCCTCTCTCTGGAACATGTCCTCTCTGGAACATGTCCTCTCTGAAACATGTCCTCTCTCTCTGAAACATGTCCTCTCTCTGAATCATGTCCTCTCTTAAACATGTCCTCTCTGGAACATGTCCTCTCTGGAACATGTCCTCTCTGGAACATGTCCTCTCTGAAACATGTCCTCTCTCTGGAACATGTCCTCTCTGGAACATGTCCTCTCTGAAACATGTCCTCTCTGGAACATGTCCTCTCTGGAACATGTCCTCTCTGAAACATGTCCTCTCTCTGGAACATGTCCTCTCTGGAACATGTCCTCTCTGAAACATGTCCTCTCTCTGAAACATGTCCTCTCTGAAACACATCCTCTCTGAAACATGTCCTCTCTGGAACATGTCCTTTCTGGAACATTTCCTCTTTGGAACATGTCCTCTCTGAAACATGTCCTCTCTGAAACATGTCCTCTCTCTAGAACATGTCCTCTCTGAAACATGTCCTCTCTCTGGAACATGTCCTCTCTGGAACATGTCCTCTCTGAAACATGTCCTCTCTGAAACATGTCCTCTCTCTCTGAAACATGTCCTCTCTCTGAAACATGTCCTCTCTGAAACATGTCCTCTCTCTCTGAAACATGTCCTCTCTCTGAAACATGTCCTCTCTGAAACATGTCCTCTCTGAAACATGTCCTCTCTGGAACATGTCCTCTTTGGAACATGTCCTCTCTGAAACATGTCCTCTCTGAAACATGTCCTCTCTCTAGAACATGTCCTCTCTGGAACATGTCCTCTCTGAAACATGTCCTCTCTCTGAAACATGTCCTCTCTGGAACATTTTCTCTCTCTGAAACATGTCCTCTCTGAAACATGTCCTCTCTGAAACATGTCCTCTCTGGAACATGTCCTCTCTGGAACATCTCCTCTCTGAAACATCTCCTCTCTGAAACATGTCCTCTCTCTGAAACATGTCCTCTCTCTCTGAAACATGTCCTCTCTCTGAAACATGTTCTCTCTGAAACATGTCCTCTCTCTGAAACATGTCCTCTCTGAAACATGTCCTCTCTCTGAAACATGTCTCTCTCAGCTCACCCGTCCGATGAGCACCGGCTCAGGCCCCTGGTACTCCTCGATCACGAAGAACTGGTTCCAGAGCCAGCTCCGGCGGCGGCGAGGTTTCAGGGCGCGTTCGGATCCTGATGAATCCACGAGGATCTGGAGAGCTGGATCCTGGTCCTCCTCGCCTCCAGAGGACCCACGCAGCTTCACTGCCTGCTGCTCAGACCCTTCAGGGTTCCTGTGAGTCAGGGTCAGACTCCTCACACCCTCTCCTCTCTGCAGCTCCGTGGAGCTCTCAGGTAAAGCACTGTGTCTCTGGGTGGATGGTACCCTCTGGGCGGATGGTACCCTCTGGGTGGATGGTACCCTCTGGGCGGATGGTACCCTCTGGGTGGATGGTACCCTCTGGGCGGATGGTACCCTCTGGGCGGATGGTACCCTCTGGGCGGATGGTACCCTCTGGGAGGAGGGTACACTCTGGGAGGAGGGTACCCTCTGGGCGGATGGTACCCTCTGGGCCGATGTTACCCTCTGGGTGGATGGTACCCTCTGGGCGGATGGTACCCTCTGGGTGGATGGTACCCTCTGGGCCGATGGTACCCTCTGGGTGGATGGTACCCTCTGGGCGGATGGTACCCTCTGGGAGGAGGGTACGCTCTGGGAGGAGGGTACCCTCTGGGCGGATGGTACCCTCTGGGCGGATGGTACCCTCTGGGTCGATGTTACCCTCTGGGTCAATGTTACCCTCTGGGTGGAGGGTACCCTCTGGGCGGATGGTACCCTCTGGGTGGAGGGTACCCTCTGGGTCGATGTTACCCTCTGGGAGGAGGGTACCCTCTGGGTCGATGTTACCCTCTGGGTGGATGGTACCCTCTGGGCGGATGGTACCCTCTGGGTGGATGGTACCCTCTGGGTGGATGGTACCCTCTGGGCGGATGGTACCCTCTGGGTGGAGGGTACCCTCTGGGCGGATGGTACCCTCTGGGTCGATGTTACCCTCTGGGTCGATGTTACCCTCTGGGTGGAGGGTACCCTCTGGGCGGATTGTACCCTCTGGGCGGATGGTACCCTCTGGGTCGATGTTACCCTCTGGGAGGAGGGTACCCTCTGGGTCGATGTTACCCTCTGGGAGGAGGGTACCCTCTGGGTGGAGGGTACCTGCAGACCCTCCTCCTCTTCCAGGTGAGCAGAAACACCGTTAACCTGCAGGTGAGAGAGGAGGAGGAGCAGAAGAAGAACCACAGGAGCCATCGCTCAGTTCACCGGCTGCTTTCAGAGGAGAAGAGACGGATCAGAGCCTCATCCATCACAGAGCCAGCTTCCTCTCCTCAGGGCCACTCTTCTTCGTCACTCTTCTTCGTCACTCTTCTTCGTCACTCTTCTTCGTCACTCTTCTTCCTCACATGTTGCTGTGCAGAACGAGCTGCAGCTTCACCTGAGAGGAGACACACAGGTGAACATTACATCGGGTCCACAGCAGCTGCAGTGCAGTTATACAATGAGGATCTCCAGCGATGCAACATCACGAGACTTAAGACGATGAAACAAATGTATAAAACAGTGCAATAAAAAACCAGGGTGCAGGAAATGTATTAGAAGTACATATATGTAAATAAATACAATGATCTAAATAATGCGGGGAATGTTGTCAGAGACCTGAGGCCTGTCCTACGAAGCCAGTTCAACCTAACCAGAGGCCTGTCCTACGAAGCTGGTTCAACCTGGATATGTGTGAGTTACCCGGTTTACCTAATCCAGAACGCGCTCTCGCTAAGCGGTCCTACGACGCGGGTTATCAACTCGTTAACTCAAGCCAGCCGTGTCCTATCTAGTTAGGTGTTCACATGAGAGGGGTGGTATCTGGAGCATTCGACCAATCACAGACATGGAGAAGCTACTGACAGCGCAGCGTCACACTTCCTGAATGAAACTATAATATCAGACACATGAAGAAGTTAAACTTTAAACATCATGACTCAAACACTTGATCCAGGATCAAAGGAGCTGCAGCTGCAAGGTGAACACAGCTGGTACCAGAACCAGTGAACACAGCTGGTACCAGAACCAGTGAACACAGCTGGTACCAGAACAAGTGAACACAGCTGGTACCAGAACCAGTGAACACAGCTGGTACCAGAACCAGTGAACACAGCTGGTACCAGAACAAGTGAACACAGCTGGTACCAGAACCAGTGAACACAGCTGGTACCAGAACAAGTGAACACAGCTGGTACCAGAACAAGTGAACACAGCTGGTACCAGAACAAGTGTTTGAATGCGTCCATTAACAGGTTCATGATGTCACGGCCCGTCTAAGACACCATCTGACTTTCATCTGACTCCAGTGTTTCCTCAACTTCATGTGTTGCTTCAAAGAATGCTTCTGCATCCAGTCTGTGACGCTGTGAGTGTTGCTTCAAAGAATGCTTCTGCATCCAGTCTGTGACGCTGTGAGTGTTGCTTCAAAGAATGCTTCTGCATCCAGTCTGTGACGCTGTGAGTGTTGCTTCAAAGAATGCTTCTGCATCCAGTCTGTGACGCTGTGAGTGTTGCTTCAAAGAATGCTTCTGCATCCAGTCTGTGACGCTGTGAGTGTTGCTTCAAAGAATGCTTCTGCATCCAGTCTGTGACGCTGTGAGTGTTGCTTCAAAGAATACTTCTGCATCCAGTCTGTGACGCTGTGAGTGTTGCTTCAAAGAATACTTCTGCATCCAGTCTGTGACGCTGTGAGTGTTGCACAGATGCGGCTCAGCTGACTCAGATCAGGAGATGAAGTGATATGGACTGGACTTCATGTGGCTCTGATCCGGTTCCTGATGTTGTGGCAGATGTCTCAGGAAGCGTTCTTAACGCTAATGTTCTAATAGATCGCTCTGAAGATGGAGGTGATATTCTATTCATGTTCACGTTCACACAGTCGCTGATTGTTGCCGTCTTTCCTGCAACTGGATGTTTCCTGAGTGTTTCCTGTGTGTTTCCTGAGTGTTTCCTGAGTGTTTCCTGAGTGTTTCCTGAGTGTTTCCTGAGTGTTTCCTGTGTGTTTCCTGAGTGTTTCCTGAGTGTTTCCTGAGTGTTTCCTGAGTGTTTCCTGTATGTTCCCATCACTCTGAGCTGAGAGAGAAGCTGTTAGTGTTCCCAGCTGATCGCTATGTTCAGAGTTAACGAGCAGCCGCAAGTACTTCCTGTCACATAGATCTGGACTCCAGCTGATGGATGTGTCGCCTCTAAATGTGTCCCCTCGCCTCGAGAGAGAGAAGCTCCCTTACAGATGAATTACTCTCATACATGATTGAATCAAAGGCTGGTAGCTCGTCTCTGAGTTTAACGACCTCGCTTTGGGGAAACCTCATGAAGAGAAAAGTGTCTGAAGATCTGTCGGAGCAAATCTCCATCACTCTGAGTCTCTGTGAGTCTCTGTGAGTCTCTGTGAGTCTCTGCGAGTCTCTGTGAGTCTCTGCTAGTCTCTGTGAGTCTCTGCGAGTCTCTGTGAGTCTCTGTGAGTCTCTGCGAGTCTCTGTGAGTCTCTGTGAGTCTCTGTGAGTCTCTGTGAGTCTCTGTGAGTCTCTGTGAGTCATTATGAATCACTGCTGCTGTCCTCTTTTTCTTTAATGCACGCATCATCACACACACACTGTAACAAACACACACACACTGTCACACACACTGTGACACACACACACACACACACACACACACACACACACACACACACACACACTGTCACACACCATCAGGAAACAGGACGCTAACAAAGGCTGCATCTAAAAGGTATTTATATTTCACAAGCAGAATCAGAATCAGCTTTAATCCCCAAAGGTTCATACGAGGAATGTGCTTTGGTGCAAACGATGCGAACAGAGAGAAGAATAAAATAACACAAATAATACTTTTATAAAAGCTATTTAAAAAATACGGGAGACCAGGGGACACTAAAGAGTGACGCACACAGCTGGGAGACCAGGGGACACTAAAGAGTGACTCACACAGCTGGAGACCAGGGGACACTAAAGAGTGACGCACACAGCTGGAGACCAGGGGACACTAAAGAGTGACGCACACAGCTGGAGACCAGGGGACACTAAAGAGTGACGCACACAGCTGGAGACCAGGGGACACTAAAGAGTGACGCACACAGCTAGAGACAAGGGGACACTCTCTAGCTGCAGCCTAATGCATGTCTGCTCTCTCTCTCTAGCTGCAGCCTAATGCATGTCTGCTCTCTCTCTCTCTAGCTGCAGCCTAATGCATGTCTGCTCTCTCTCTCTCTAGCTGCAGCCTAATGCACGTCTGCTCTCTCTCTCTAGCTGCAGCCTAATGCATGTCTGCTCTCTCTCTCTAGCTGCAGTCTAATGCACGTCTGCTCTCTCTCTAGCTGCAGCCTAATGCACGTCTGCTCTCTCTCTAGCTGCAGCCTAATGCACGTCTGCTCTCTCTCTCTAGCTGCAGCCTAATGCACGTCTGCTCTCTCTCTCTAGCTGCAGTCTAATGCACGTCTGCTCTCTCTCTCTAGCTGCAGCCTAATGCATGTCTGCTCTCTCTCTAGCTGCAGCCTAATGCATGTCTGCTCTCTCTCTAGCTGCAGCCTAATGCATGTCTGCTCTTTCTCTCTAGCTGCAGCCTAATGCACATCTGCTCTCTCTCTCTAGCTGCAGTCTAATGCACGTCTGCTCTCTCTCTAGCTGCAGCCTAATGCACGTCTGCTCTCTCTCTAGCTGCAGCCTAATGCACGTCTGCTCTCTCTCTCTAGCTGCAGCCTAATGCACGTCTGCTCTCTCTCTCTAGCTGCAGTCTAATGCACGTCTGCTCTCTCTCTAGCTGCAGCCTAATGCATGTCTGCTCTCTCTCTAGCTGCAGCCTAATGCATGTCTGCTCTCTCTCTCTAGCTGCAGCCTAATGCATGTCTGCTCTCTCTCTAGCTGCAGCCTAATGCATGTCTGCTCTCTCTCTCTAGCTGCAGTCTAATGCACGTCTGCTCTCTCTCTAGCTGCAGCCTAATGCATGTCTGCTCTCTCTCTAGCTGCAGCCTAATGCACGTCTGCTCTCTCTCTCTAGCTGCAGCCTAATGCATGTCTGCTCTCTCTCTAGCTGCAGCCTAATGCATGTCTGCTCTCTCTCTCTAGCTGCAGCCTAATGCATGTCTGCTCATTCTCTAGCTGCAGCCTAATGCACGTCTGCTCTCTCTCTCTAGCTGCAGCCTAATGCATGTCTGCTCTCTCTCTCTAGCTGCAGCCTAATGCATGTCTGCTCTCTCTCTAGCTGCAGCCTAATGCATGTCTGCTCTCTCTCTAGCTGCAGCCTAATGCATGTCTGCTCATTCTCTAGCTGCAGCCTAATGCACGTCTGCTCTCTCTCTCTAGCTGCAGCCTAATGCATGTCTGCTCTCTCTCTAGCTGCAGCCTAATGCATGTCTGCTCTCTCTCTCTAGCTGCAGCCTAATGCATGTCTGCTCTCTCTCTAGCTGCAGCCTAATGCATGTCTGCTCTCTCTCTCTAGCTGCAGCCTAATGCATGTCTGCTCTCTCTCTAGCTGCAGCCTAATGCATGTCTGCTCTCTCTCTCTAGCTGCAGCCTAATGCACGTCTGCTCTCTCTCTCTCTAGCTGCAGCCTAATGCATGTCTGCTCTCTCTCTAGCTGCAGCCTAATGCATGTCTGCTCTCTCTCTAGCTGCAGCCTAATGCACGTCTGCTCTCTCTCTCTAGCTGCAGCCTAATGCATGTCTGCTCTCTCTCTCTAGCTGCATGGACTCTTCACTGAAGACCTGACGTGGACTCATCACTGAGGACCTGACTCTTCACTGAGGATCTGACATGGACTCATCACTGAGGACCTGACTCTTCACTGAGGACCTGACTCTTCACTGAGGACCTGACATGGACTCTTCACTGAGGACCTGACGTGGTCTCATCACTGAGGACCTGACGTGGACTCATCACTGAGGACCTGACATGGACTCATCACTGAGGACCTGACTCTTCACTGAGGACCTGACGTGGACTCATCACTGAGGACCTGACTCTTCACTGAGGACCTGACATGGACTCTTCACTGAGGACCTGACGTGGTCTCATCACTGAGGACCTGACGTGGACTCATCACTGAGGACCTGACATGGACTCATCACTGAGGACCTGACTCTTCACTGAGGACCTGACATGGACTCATCACTGAGGACCTGACGTGGACTCATCACTGAGGACCTGACGTGGACTCTTCACTGAGGACCTGACTCTTCACTGAGGACCTGACATGGACTCTTCACTGAGGACCTGACGTGGTCTCATCACTGAGGACCTGACGTGGACTCATCACTGAGGACCTGACATGGACTCATCACTGAGGACCTGACTCTTCACTGAGGACCTGACATGGACTCATCACTGAGGACCTGACATGGACTCTTCACTGAGGACCTGACATGGACTCATCACTGAGGACCTGACGTGGACTCATCACTGAGGACCTGACGTGGACTCATCACTGAGGACCTGACGTGGACTCATCACTGAGAACCTGACGTGGACTCATCACTGAGGACCTGACGTGGACTCTTCACTGAGGACCTGACATGGACTCATCACTGAGGGCCTGACATGGACTCATCACTGAGGACCTGACTCTTCACTGAGGACCTGACGTGGTCTCATCACTGAGGACCTGACGTGGACTCATCACTGAGAACCTGACGTGGACTCATCACTGAGGACCTGACGTGGACTCATCACTGAGGACCTGACATGGACTCTTCACTGAGGACCTGACATGGACTCATCACTGAGGACCTGACGTGGACTCATCACTGAGGACCTGACGTGGACTCATCACTGAGGACCTGACATGGACTCTTCACTGAGGACCTGACATGGACTCATCACTGAGGACCTGACGTGGACTCATCACTGAGGACCTGACGTGGACTCATCACTGAGGACCTGACGTGGACTCATCACTGAGGACCTGACATGGACTCATCACTGAGGGCCTGACATGGACTCATCACTGAGGGCCTGACATGGACTCATCACTGAGGACCTGACATGGACTCATCACTGAGGGCCTGACGTGGACTCATCACTGAGGACCTGACATGGACTCTTCACTGAGGACCTGACATGGACTCTTCACTGAGGACCTGACGTGGACTCATCACTGAGGACCTGACATGGACTCATCACTGAGGACCTGACATGGACTCTTCACTGAGGACCTGACGTGGACTCATCACTGAGGACCTGACATGGACTCATCACTGAGGGCCTGACGTGGACTCATCACTGAGGACCTGACGTGGACTCTTCACTGAGGACCTGACATGGACTCTTCACTAAGGACACAAACCTCACACACACTCTCTCTGTGACTCACCTGCATCATTAATATTGGAGTAAATACCATATATACTACACCACTCAGAGCATGTGATGATTACAGACCCCCCCTGTGGTCTCTCTCTCTCACTCACTCACACACACACACACACACACACACACACACCACACACACACACACACACACACACACACACACACACACACACACAACCCCACACACACAGAGAGACATTTCCCACCATCTGTCAGTGAGTTTGTGTTCCTCTCTGATGTCACCTGAGCAGCATGTGTGTGTGTGTGTGTGTGTGAGTGTGTATGTGTGTGTGTGTGTGTGTGTGTGTGTGGGGGGGTGTGTGTGTGTGTGTGTGTGTGTGTGTTTGGAGAAGATATTAAAGAGTTGTATCTTACCGTGTGTCTCTTCCTCTCCGGTGTATCGGAGCTCCGGTGATGATACAGTGTGAGAGAGAAGCGGAATTAATCTGAGCCAAAGAGAGAGAGATTCTGATGACTGTCTCTCCCTCTCTCTCCCTCTCCCTCCATAGTTCCTCCCCCTTTCTCTCTCTCTCTCTCTCTCCCTCTCTCTTTCTCTCTGTCCCTCTCTCTCTCTCCCTTTATAAAAGAAGTTATTTCTGCAGAAAGCTTTTATTTATTCCCTGGTCCTCAGTGACAGAGGAGAAAGATGTGTTTCTCCTGAATTATTAATAATAATAAAGCCAGCAGCAGATCAAACGTTAGGATTCTCTTTACACTTCACTGAGTGTCCATTTTAGATCCACTAACAGGATAGTTCTGACGTCCAAATGTATGATAATAATACACATATTCCCCCTACTCCTGTAGTCAGAAATCAGAGGCGTTTTCTGCAGAAAAAACTAAATCTAATTTTGAGAATAAAAAGTCTGAATTTAGAGATTTTGGTGGTTGGATGAGGACTCTGAGGTAGAGGTGTGTGGTTGGATGAGGTCTCTGAGGTAGAGGTGTGTGGTTGGATGAGGTCACTGAGGTAGAGGTGTGTGGTTGGATGAGGTCTCTGAGGTAGAGGTGTGTGGTTAGATGAGGTCTCTGAGGCAGAGGTGTGTGGTTAGATGAGGTCTCTGAGGTAGAGGTGTGTGGTTAGATGAGGTCTCTGAGGTAGAGCTGTGTGGTTAGATGAGGTCTCTGAGGTAGAGGTGTGTGGTTGGATGAGGTCTCTGAGGTAGAGGTGTGTGGTTGGATGAGGTCTCTGAGGCAGAGGTGTGTGGTTAGATGAGGTCTCTGAGGTAGAGGTGTGTGGTTGGATGAGGTCTCTGAGGTAGAGGTGTGTGGTTAGATGAGGTCTCTGAGGTAGAGGTGTGTGGTTGGATGAGGTCTCTGAGGTAGAGGTGTGTGGTTAGATGAGGTCTCTGAGGTAGAGATGTGTGGTTAGATGAGGTCTCTGAGGTAGAGGTGTGTGGTTAGATGAGGTCTCTGAGGTAGAGGTGTGTGGTTGGATGAGGTCTCTGAGGTAGAGGTGTGTGGTTAGATGAGGTCTCTGAGGTAGAGGTGTGTGGTTGGATGAGGTCTCTGAGGTAGAGGTGTGTGGTTGGATGAGGTCTCTGAGGTAGAGGTGTGTGGTTAGATGAGGTCTCTGAGGTAGAGGTGTGTGGTTGGATGAGGTCTCTGAGGTAGAGGTGTGTGGTTGGATGAGGTCTATGAGATAGAGGTGTGTGGTTGGATGAGGTCTCTGAGGTAGAGGTGTGTGGTTGGATGAGGTCTCTGAGGTAGAGGTGTGTGGTTGGATGAGGTCTCTGAGGTAGAGGTGTGTGGTTAGATGAGGTCTCTGAGGTAGAGGTGTGTGGTTGGATGAGGTCTCTGAGGTAGAGGTGTGTGGTTAGATGAGGTCTCTGAGGTAGAGGTGTGTGGTTGGATGATGTCTCTGAGGTAGAGGTGTGTGGTTGGATGAGGTCTCTGAGGTAGAGGTGTGTGGTTAGATGAGGTCTCTGAGGTAGAGGTGTGTGGTTGGATGAGGTCTCTGAGGTAGAGGTGTGTGGTTAGATGAGGTCTCTGAGGTAGAGGTGTGTGGTTAGATGAGGTCTCTGAGGTAGGGGTGTGTGGTTGGATGAGGTCACTGAGGTAGAGGTGTGTGGTTGGATGAGGTCTCTGAGGTAGAGGTGTGTGGTTGGATGAGGTCTATGAGAAAGAGGTGTGTGGTTGTATGAGGTCTCTGAGGTAGAGGTGTGTAGTTGGATGCGGTCTCTGAGGTAGAGGTGTGTAGTTGGATGAGGTCTATGAGGTAGAGGTGTGTGGTTGGATGAGGTCTCTGAGGTAGGGGTGTGTGGTTAGATGAGGTCTCTGAGGTAGAGGTGTGTGGTTGGATGAGGTCTCTGAGGTAGAGGTGTGTGGTTGGATGAGGTCTCTGAGGTAGAGGTGTGTGGTTGGATGAGGTCTATGAGAAAGAGGTGTGTGGTTGTATGAGGTCTCTGAGGTAGAGGTGTGTAGTTGGATGCGGTCTCTGAGGTAGAGGTGTGTAGTTGGATGAGGTCTCTGAGGTAGAGGTGTGTGGTTGGATGAGGTCTCTGAGGTAGGGGTGTGTGGTTAGATGAGGTCTCTGAGGTAGAGGTGTGTGGTTGGATGAGGTCTCTGAGGTAGAGGTGTGTGGTTAGATGAGGTCTCTGAGGTAGAGGTGTGTGGTTGGATGAGATCACTGAGGTAGAGGTGTGTGGTTGGATGAGGTCTCTGAGGTAGGGGTGTGTGGTTGGATGAGGTCACTGAGGTAGAGGTGTGTGGTTGGATGAGGTCTCTGAGGTAGAGGTGTGTGGTTGGATGAGGTCTATGAGAAAGAGGTGTGTAGTTGGATGAGGTCTATGAGGTAGAGGTGTGTGGTTGGATGAGGTCTCTGAGGTAGAGGTGTGTGGTTGGATGAGGTCTCTGAGGTAGAGGTGTGTGGTTGGATGAGGTCTCTGAGGTAGGGGTGTGTGGTTAGATGAGGTCTCTGAGGTAGAGGTGTGTGGTAGGATGAGGTCTCTGAGGTAGAGGTGTGTGGTTAGATGAGGTCTCTGAGGTAGAGGTGTGTGGTTAGATGAGGTCTCTGAGGTAGAGGTGTGTGGTTGGATGAGGTCTATGAGGTAGAGGTGTGTGGTTGGATGAGGTCTCTGAGGTAGAGGTGTGTGGTTGGATGAGGTCTCTGAGGTAGAGGTGTGTGGTTGGATGAGGTCTATGAGGTAGAGGTGTGTGGTTGTATGAGGTCTATGAGGTAGATGTGTGTGGTTGGGTGAGGTCTCTGAGGTAGAGGTGTGTGGTTGGATGAGGTCTCTGAGGTAGAGGTGTGTGGTTGGATGAGGTCACTGAGGTAGAGGTGTGTGGTTGGATGAGGTCTATGAGATAGAGGTGTGTGGTTGGATGAGGTCTCTGAGGTAGAGGTGTGTGGTTGGATGAGGTCTCTGAGGTAGAGGTGTGTGGTTGGATGAGGTCTCTGAGGTAGAGGTGTGTGGTTGGATGAGGTCTCTGAGGTAGAGGTGTGTGGTTAGATGAGGTCTCTGAGGTAGAGGTGTGTGGTTAGATGAGGTCTCTGAGGTAGAGGTGTGTGGTTGGATGAGGTCTATGAGGTAGAGGTGTGTGGTTGGATGAGGTCTCTGAGGTTGAGGTGTGTGGTTGGATGAGGTCTCTGAGGTAGAGGTGTGTGGTTGGATGAGGTCTATGAGGTAGAGGTGTGTGGTTGTATGAGGTCTATGAGGTAGATGTGTGTGGTTGGGTGAGGTCTCTGAGGTAGAGGTGTGTGGTTGGATGAGGTCTCTGAGGTAGAGGTGTGTGGTTGGATGAGGTCACTGAGGTAGAGGTGTGTGGTTGGATGAGGTCTATGAGGTAGAGGTGTGTGGTTGGATGAGGTCTCTGAGGTAGAGGTGTGTGGTTGGATGAGGTCTATGAGGTAGAGGTGTGTGGTTAGATGAGGTCTCTGAGGTAGAGGTGTGTGGTTGGATGAGGTCTCTGAGGTAGAGGTGTGTGGTTAGATGAGGTCTCTGAGGTAGAGGTGTGTGGTTGGATGAGGTCTATGAGGTAGAGGTGTGTGGTTAGATGAGGTCTCTGAGGTAGAGGTGTGTGGTTGGATGAGGTCTATGAGGTAGAGGTGTGTGGTTAGATGAGGTCTCTGAGGTAGAGGTGTGTGGTTGGATGAGGTCTCTGAGGTAGAGGTGTGTGGTTAGATGAGGTCTCTGAGGTAGAGGTGTGTGGTTGGATGAGGTCTCTGAGGTAGAGGTGTGTGGTTAGATGAGGTCTCTGAGGTAGAGGTGTGTGGTTGGATGAGGTCTCTGAGGTAGAGGTGTGTGGTTGGATGAGGTCTCTGAGGTAGAGGTCTGTGGTTGGATGAGGTCTCTGAGGTAGAGGTCTGTGGTTGGATGAGGTCTCTAAGGTAGAGGTGTGTGGTTGGATGAGGTCACTGAGGTAGAGGTGTGTATCTGGCAACCGTAAATCGACTCCCCCCCCTCTACTGTCAGATATTCCCACCTACCTGCGCTAGTTGCCCTGCATCCTGCCTCACCGAAGGCGCTTTAGACGACGGGGAAAGCGTGGTGGCGCGCTTGTCCATCAAAAAGAACACCTAACGGCTTCGTCCGTGACTTATCCACGCATCAGATGTCATGGCCCTCCCGCTGCACGCCATCCGAGGGTTCGATGTTTTCGCCCTGTCTCTCCGGAGCTGCGGCCTCTGCTGGGCCCGCTGGCAGCTCCTCCTGCCCGACTGACTGCTCCCGGTCCGCGCGGCGGTCAACACGTACGTCTTCGTCAGCTGAGACGCATTACACCTTCAGCTAGCCCGGAGAGAAAACTCTGCATGGCTTTGCTAAATGCTAGGTCAATAGCAAACAAGACGTTCCTGTTAAACGACTTCTTCACCTCTCATTATCTGGATTTAATGTTCCTGACGGAGACCTGGGTCCACACCGGCGTGTATGTACCGTTTTCCGAACTTCTTCCTCCCGACTGTACTTTCTTCAGCTCCCCCCGTGCCACCGGCCGTGGCGGGGGGTATAGCTTCAGTGTTTAGAGCTAATCTCCAATGCCGTTTGCTTCACCCAGTAACTAGCTATGCTAGCTTCGAGTTGGAGCTTTTTTAATTGAACCCAGCCTCGCCTATACTCTGCGCAGTCGTGTAAAGAGAGAGAGAGATTCTGATGACTGTCTCTCCCTCTCTCTCCCTCTCCCTCCATAGTTCCTCCCCCTTTCTCTCTGTCTCTCTTTGTCTCTCTCTCTCTCTCCCTCTCTCTTTCTCTCTGTCCCTCTCTCTCTCTCCCTTTATAAAAGAAGTTATTTCTGCAGAAAGCTTTTATTTATTCCCTGGTCCTCAGTGACAGAGGAGAAAGATGTGTTTCTCCTGAATTATTAATAATAATAAAGCCAGCAGCAGATCAAACGTTAGGATTCTCTTTACACTTCACTGAGTGTCCATTTTAGATCCACTAACAGGATAGTTCTGACGTCCAAATGTATGATAATAATACACATATTCCCCCTACTCCTGTAGTCAGAAATCAGAGGCGTTTTCTGCAGAAAAAACTAAATCTAATTTTGAGAATAAAAAGTCTGAATTTAGAGATGTTGGTGGTTGGATGAGGACTCTGAGGCAGAGGTGTGTGGTTGGATGAGGTCTCTGAGGTAGAGGTGTGTGGTTGGATGAGGTCTCTGAGGTAGAGGTGTGTGGTTAGATGAGGTCTCTGAGGTAGAGGTGTGTGGTGAGATGAGGTCTCTTAGGTAGAGGTGTGTGGTTGGATGAGGTCTATGAGGTAGAGGTGTGTGGTTGGATGAGGTCTCTGAGGTAGAGGTGTGTGGTTGGATGAGGTCTCTGAGGTAGAGGTGTGTGGTTGGATGAGGTCTCTGAGGTAGAGGTGTGTGGTTGGATGAGGTCTCTGAGGTAGAGGTGTGTGGTTGGATGAGGTCTCTGAGGTAGAGGTGTGTGGTTGGATGGGGTCTCTGAGGTAGAGGTGTGTGGTTGGATGAGGTCTCTGAGGTAGAGGTCTGTGGTTGGATGAGGTCTCTGAGGTAGAGGTGTGTGGTTGGATGAGGTCTCTGAGGTAGAGGTGTGTGGTTGGATGAGGTCTCTGAGGTAAAGGTGTGTGGTTGGATGGGGTCTCTGAGGTAGAGGTCTGTGGTTGGATGAGGTCTCTGAGGTAGAGGTGTGTGGTTGGATGAGGTCTCTGAGGTAGAGGTGTGTGGTTGGATGAGGTCTCTGAGGTAGAGGTGTGTGGTTGGATGAGGTCTCTGAGGTAGAGGTCTGTGGTTGGATGAGGTCTCTGAGGTAGAGGTGTGTGGTTGGATGAGGTCACTGAGGTAGAGGTGTGTATCTGGCAACCGTAAATCGACTCCCCCCCCTCTACTGTCAGATATTCCCACCTACCTGCGCCGGTTGCCCTGCATCCTGCCTCACCGAAGGCGCTTTAGACGACGGGGAAAGCGTGGTGGCGCGCTTGTCCATCAAAAAGAACACCTGACGGCTTCGTCCGTGACTTATCCACGCATCAGATGTCATGGCCCTCCCGCTGCACGCCATCCGAGGGTTCGGTGTTTTCGCCCTGTCTCTCCGGAGCTGCGGCCTCTGCTGGGCCCGCTGGCAGCTCCTCCTGCCCGACTGACTGCTCCCGGTCCGCGCGGCGTTCAACACACACATCTTCGTCAGCTGAGACGCATTACACCTTCAGCTAGCCCGGAGAGAAAACTCTGCATGGCTTTGCTAAATGCTAGGTCAATAGCAAACAAGACGTTCCTGTTAAACGACTTCTTCACCTCTCATGATCTGGATTTAATGTTCCTGACGGAGACCTGGGTCCACACCGGCGTGTATGTACCGTTTTCCGAACTTCTTCCTCCCGACTGTACTTTCTTCAGCTCCCCCCGTGCCACCGGCCGTGGCGGGGGGTATAGCTTCAGTGTTTAGAGCTAATCTCCAATGCCGTTTGCTTCACCCAGTAACTAGATATGCTAGCTTCGAGTTGGAGCTTTTTTAATTGAACCCAGCCTCGCCTATACTCTGCGCAGTCGTGTAAAGAGAGAGAGAGATTCTGATGACTGTCTCTCCCTCTCTCTCCCTCTCCCTCCATAGTTCCTCCCCCTTTCTCTCTGTCCCTCTCTCTCTCTCCCTTTATAAAAGAAGTTATTTCTGCAGAAAGCTTTTATTTATTCCCTGGTCCTCAGTGACAGAGGAGAAAGATGTGTTTCTCCTGAATTATTAATAATAATAAAGCCAGCAGCAGATCAAACGTTAGGATTCTCTTTACACTTCACTGAGTGTCCATTTTAGATCCACTAACAGGATAGTTCTGACGTCCAAATGTATGATAATAATACACATATTCCCCCTACTCCTGTAGTCAGAAATCAGAGGCGTTTTCTGCAGAAAAAACTAAATCTAATTTTGAGAATAAAAAGTCTGAATTTAGAGATTTTGGTGGTTGGATGAGGACTCTGAGGTAGAGGTGTGTGGTTGGATGAGGTCTCTGAGGTAGAGGTGTGTGGTTGGATGAGGTCTCTGAGGTAGAGGTGTGTGGTTGGATGAGGTCTCTGAGGTAGAGGTGTGTGGTTGGATGAGGTCTCTCAGGTAGGGGTGTGTGGTTAGATGTGGTCTCTGAGGTAGAGGTGTAGGTCACAGGCTCCTCCAACAGAGCAACCCAATAAAACAGATACACAGAAAAAATAGTGCAAGTCAATAAAAATAGTAAATAGTGAAATAAGAGTCTCCACAAGTGACTGGAATGTGAAATATATATATCTATGAAATATCAGACACATCATGTCTCAGCAGCCAGATGAACGCTATGGAAGCTATTTCAAAGTGCAGGTGTGTAATAGTCTTATGGCCTGTGGGATGAAACTGTCCCTGAGTCCGGTGGTTAGTCCGGATGTAAGATAAGATCAGATAAGATAAGATAAGATAAGATAAGATAAGATAAGATAAGATGGTACTTTATTGATCCCAATTTGGGACATTGTTTTTGTTGCAGCATAAAATAAAAGGCATTTTACAATAAAACAAAACCACAAATAAACAAGAATAGAAAGAAAAGAAAAAAGAAAATATACATGTAGATATTATTATGCAAATATACATATTATATGTATGACAATGGAATATGGAATATCAAATATTGAACAGATTATATGTAAAATGTCCAGCGAGGTTTTATTCCAAGAGAAACTACGGAGCAGAGAGTTCTCTTCCAGCCACAGGTGATCTGTTGCACATAGTTATGGCAGTGGGCTGGAATGTGTTCCTGTATCGGTCCTTGAGACAGCTGCAGCCGTCTGCTGGAGAAGGAGCTCCGCTGACTGTCCAGCTGCAGGTGGAGAGGACGGGTGGGGTTATCTGTCTGTCCAGCTGCAGGTGGAGAGGATGGGTGGGGTTATCTGACTGACCAGCTGCAGGTGGAGAGGATGGGTGGGGTTATCTGACTGTCCAGCTGCAGGTGGAGAGGATGGGTGGGGTTATCTGACTGTCCAGCTGCAGGTGGAGAGGATGGGTGGGGTTATCTGACTGTCCAGCTGCAGGTGGAGAGGATGGGTGGGGTTATCTCTCTGTCCAGCTGCAGGTGGAGAGGATGGGTGGGGTTATCTGACTGTCCAGCTGCAGGTGGAGAGGATGGGTGGGGTTATCTGTCTGTCCAGCTGCAGGTGGAGAGGACGGGTGGGGTTATCTGACTGTCCAGCTGCAGGTGGAGAGGATGGGTGGGGTTATCTGACTGTCCAGCTGCAGGTGGAGAGGATGGGTGGGGTTATCTGTCTGTCCAGCTGCAGGTGGAGAGGACGGGTGGGGTTATCTGACTGTCCAGCTGCAGGTGGAGAGGATGGGTGGGGTTATCTGTCTGTCCAGCTGCAGGTGGAGAGGATGGGTGGGGTTATCTGACTGACCAGCTGCAGGTGGAGAGGATGGGTGGGGTTATCTGACTGTCCAGCTGCAGGTGGAGAGGATGGGTGGGGTTATCTGACTGTCCAGCTGCAGGTGGAGAGGATGGGTGGGGTTATCTGACTGTCCAGCTGCAGGTGGAGAGGATGGGTGGGGTTATCTCTCTGTCCAGCTGCAGGTGGAGAGGATGGGTGGGGTTATCTGACTGTCCAGCTGCAGGTGGAGAGGATGGGTGGGGTTATCTGTCTGTCCAGCTGCAGGTGGAGAGGACGGGTGGGGTTATCTGACTGTCCAGCTGCAGGTGGAGAGGATGGGTGGGGTTATCTGACTGTCCAGCTGCAGGTGGAGAGGATGGGTGGGGTTATCTGTCTGTCCAGCTGCAGGTGGAGAGGACGGGTGGGGTTATCTGACTGTCCAGCTGCAGGTGGAGAGGATGGGTGGGGTTATCTGTCTGTCCAGCTGCAGGTGGAGAGGACGGGTGGGGTTATCTGACTGTCCAGCTGCAGGTGGAGAGGATGGGTGGGGTTATCTGACTGTCCAGCTGCAGGTGGAGAGGATGGGTGGGGTTATCTGTCTGTCCAGCTGCAGGTGGAGAGGACGGGTGGGGTTATCTGTCTGTCCAGCTGCAGGTGGAGAGGACGGGTGGGGTTATCTGTCTGTCCAGCTGCAGGTGGAGAGGATGGGTGGGGTTATCTGACTGTCCAGCTGCAGGTGGAGAGGATGGGTGGGGTTATCTGTCTGTCCAGCTGCAGGTGGAGAGGACGGGTGGGGTTATCTGTCTGTCCAGCTGCAGGTGGAGAGGATGGGTGGGGTTATCTGTCTGTCCAGCTGCAGGTGGAGGGGATGGGTGGGGTTATCTGTCTGTCCAGCTGCAGGTGGAGGGGATGGGTGGGGTTATCTGACTGTCCAGCTGCAGGTGGAGAGGATGGGTGGGGTTATCTGTCTGTCCAGCTGCAGGTGGATGGGACGGGTGGGGTTATCTGTCTGTCCAGCTGCAGGTGGAGAGGATGGGTGGGGTTATCTGTCTGTCCAGCTGCAGGTGGAGAGGATGGGTGGGGTTATCTGACTGTCCAGCTGCAGGTGGAGAGGATGGGTGGGGTTATCTGTCTGTCCAGCTGCAGGTGGAGAGGACGGGTGGGGTTATCTGACTGTCCAGCTGCAGGTGGAGAGGATGGGTGGGGTTATCTGTCTGTCCAGCTGCAGGTGGAGAGGATGGGTGGGGTTATCTGACTGTCCAGCTGCAGGTGGAGAGGATGGGTGGGGTTATCTGTCTGTCCAGCTGCAGGTGGAGAGGACGGGTGGGGTTATCTGTCTGTCCAGCTGCAGGTGGAGAGGATGGGTGGGGTTATCTGTCTGTCCAGCTGCAGGTGGAGAGGACGGGTGGGGTTATCTGTCTGTCCAGCTGCAGGTGGAGAGGATGGGTGGGGTTATCTGTCTGTCCAGCTGCAGGTGGATGGGATGGGTGGGGTTATCTGACTGTCCAGCTGCAGGTGGATGGGACGGGTGGGGTTATCTGTCTGTCCAGCAGCAGGTGGAGAGGATGGGTGGGGTTATCTGTCTGTCCAGCTGCAGGTGGAGAGGATGGGTGGGGTTATCTGTCTGTCCAGCTGCAGGTGGATGGGATGGGTGGGGTTATCTGTCTGTCCAGCTGCAGGTGGAGAGGATGGGTGGAGTTATCTGTCTGTCCAGCTGCAGGTGGAGAGGATGGGTGGGGTTATCTGACTGTCCAGCTGCAGGTGGAGAGGATGGGTGGGGTTATCTGACTGTCCAGCTGCAGGTGGAGAGGACGGGTGGGGTTATCTGTCTGTCCAGCTGCAGGTGGAGAGGACGGGTGTGGTTATCTGTCTGTCCAGCTGCAGGTGGAGAGGATGGGTGGGGTTATCTGTCTGTCCAGCTGCAGGTGGAGGGGATGGGTGGGGTTATCTGACTGTCCAGCTGCAGGTGGAGGGGATGGGTGGGGTTATCTGACTGTCCAGCTGCAGGTGGAGGGGATGGGTGGGGTTATCTGACTGTCCAGCTGCAGGTGGAGGGGATGGGTGGGGTTATCTGACTGTCCAGCTGCAGGTGGAGAGGATGGGTGGGGTTATCTGTCTGTCCAGCTGCAGGTGGAGGGGATGGGTGGGGTTATCTGACTGTCCAGCTGCAGGTGGAGGGGATGGGTGGGGTTATCTGACTGTCCAGCTGCAGGTGGAGGGGATGGGTGGGGTTGTCTGACTGTCCAGCTGCAGGTGGAGGGGATGGGTGGGGTTATCTGACTGTCCAGCTGCAGGTGGAGAGGATGGGTGGGGTTATCTGACTGTCCAGCTGCAGGTGGAGGGGATGGGTGGTGTTATCTGACCGTGCAGCTGCAGGTGGAGAGGATGGGTGGGGTTATCTGACTGTCCAGCTGCAGGTGGAGGGGACGGGTGGGGTTATCTGACTGTCCAGCTGCAGGTGGAGAGGATGGGTGGGGTTATCTGACTGTCCAGCTGCAGGTGGAGGGGATGGGTGGGGTTATCTGACTGTCCAGCTGCAGGTGGAGAGGACGGGTGGGGTTATCTGTCCGTCCAGCTGCAGGTGGAGGGGATGGGTGGGGTTATCTGACTGTCCAGCTGCAGGTGGAGGGGATGGGTGGGGTTATCTGACTGTCCAGCTGCAGGTGGAGAGGACGGGTGGGGTTATCTGTCTGTCCAGCTGCAGGTGGAGAGGATGGGTGGGGTTATCTGACTGTCCAGCTGCAGGTGGAGAGGACGGGTGGGGTTATCTGACTGTCCAGCTGCAGGTGGAGAGGATGGGTGGGGTTATCTCTCTGTCCAGCTGCAGGTGGAGAGGATGGGTGGGGTTATCTGACTGTCCAGCTGCAGGTGGAGAGGATGGGTGGGGTTATCTGACTGTCCAGCTGCAGGTGGAGAGGACGGGTGGGGTTATCTCTCTGTCCAGCTGCAGGTGGAGAGGACGGGTGGGGTTATCTGACTGTCCAGCTGCAGGTGGAGAGGATGGGTGGGGTTATCTCTCTGTCCAGCTGCAGGTGGAGGGGATGGGTGGGGTTATCTCTCTGTCCAGCTGCAGGTGGAGAGGACGGGTGGGGTTATCTGTCTGTCCAGCTGCAGGTGGAGAAGATGGGTGGGGTTATCTCTCTGTCCAGCTGCAGGTGGAGAGGACGGGTGGGGTTATCTGTCTGTCCAGCTGCAGGTGGAGAGGATGGGTGGGGTTATCTCTCTGTCCAGCTGCAGGTGGAGAGGATGGGTGGGGTTATCTCTCTGTCCAGCTGCAGGTGGAGGGGACGGGTGGGACACATCTCAACCTGTCGTCCAATGGACAGCTTCCCCCCCATCTATGTATATACTCGCATCTTAGACTCTGTTACTAACTGTATATCTGTAGACTTGGTTGGTCTTAAATGTCTGGTTAGGATGTATTAGAACCAAATCTAAAATGTAAATTGTAAATAACCATCTGTTTGTCTAATATGTCTAATATGTCTTATATGTCTTATATGTCTTACATGTCTGAATGATATGATGAATTGGAAATGGGGGACCCTGATGGAAACAAGACCAAAGTCTTTCTCTGGTCTGCATCCCCTCAACAATTGTATGTTTTGAGCTGTACTGTACTGTACCCAATATACAAGCTGTTCATACACTTTCAATCAATCAATCAATCAATCAATCAATCAATCAATCAATCAATCAATCAATCAATCAAGTCAGTGTTGATGCTCCAGTTCTAAGTGCACTCCCAGGTACTCGTAGTCCTCCACAGCAGACACATCCTCTCTAGAAGCGGCTGTGGTGCCAGACGGCAGCCGACAGAACAGTTTGTGGCTGGGGGGATGGGGGTCTTTTGTAATCCTGAGGGCTTTCTTTAAGGTGAACCTGGTGTTTTTACTCCACTACATTTATTTGAGTTACTTTACAGATTGTGATTAATGATATGAAATATAAACAACCCTTAAAGCAGACTTTAGTTACACCTGAGTCACATTCAGGGGAGGTGATTGAAGTGCCAACAATCAGGAGAGATGTTTGATTGGAGGACTGGCTCCTCTAAAGCCAGTCCTCCAATCAAACGTGTGAATTACTAACAAAGCACTTATATACTAACAAAGGACTGGCTCCTCTAAAGCCAGCTGAGTAGCACTTGAAGTGTTTGGCTCTATGGAACCTGATGTACTTTATGATTCTGTTTCTTCAGGGTTGTGTCTTCCTGGTCGAACGCACTGACTGTGAGTCTCTCTGGATAAAAGCCTCAGCTGAATGTGATGTAACTAACTATGTATCTGCAGATCCCTATAAAGTATATACATTACTCCTTATTCTCTACAAACAGTTCATTATAATTGCTATCCCTTTTCAAGATTTCAATATGACTCTAAACGTGTAGTAACGTGCTTTCACCAGTAGGAGGTTAAACAGCTGTCAGGGTTACAGTGTTAGCAAAATAAAATATATACAGCTGTTTCTGGTTTAGTTTATATATTCTGTTATTGTTTTGATCTCTGTAACAAAGCGATGGAAACCCATAGCAACAGAGAAGATTTCTTTCCAAGTCTCAAAGCAAAACAAAGCGATCTGATTTAAACTTCCTAATCCAAATCCCAAGTGTTCAAAGCAGCGTCCGCTCAGCGTCTCTTTATCCACCCCTTCACGTGCAGCATCTGGATATCAGCTGTGAGGGTAATATCACATTCCTACATGCTTCTGGATATGAGAAGCTTCTGTAAAGTCAGCTTTGTTCTGTCTGAGGAGCCGACCCGGTCTCCCGGCACGTCGTGTTATCGTCAGGACATGTCATCTATTGGTTCGTGTTCACCAACACGACTTCGCCTTTCTCTCGTCTCACAGAACGATTTGAAAAGCAATGCATTTCTATTGGTGTGTTTCGTCTTTCTGTCCGGTCGGGTCTCTCTGTCCGTTCGCGTCTCTCTGTTCGGTCGCGTCTCTCTGTCCGGTCGGGTCTCTCTGTCCGGTCGCGTCTCTCTGTCCGGTCGGGTCTCTCTGTCCGGTCGGGTCTCTCTGTCCGGTCGGGTCTCTCTGTCCGGTCGGGTCTCTCTGTCCGGTCGCGTCTCTCTGTCCGGTCGGGTCTCTCTGTCCGGTCGGGTCTCTCTGTCCGGTCGCGTCTCTCTGTCCGGTCGGGTCTCTCTGTCCGGTCGGGTCTCTCTGTCCGGTCGGGTCTCTCTGTCCGGTCGGGTCTCTCTGTCCGGTCGCGTCTCTCTGTCCGGTCGGGTCTCTCTGTCCGGTCGGGTCTCTCTGTCCGGTGTCCGGTCGGGTCTCTCTGTCCGGTCGGGTCTCTCTGTCCGGTCGCGTCTCTCTGTCCGGTCGCGTCTCTCTGTCCGGTCGGGTCTCTCTGTCCGGTCGGGTCTCTCTGTCCGGTCGGGTCTTTCTGTCCGGTCGGGTCGTGGAAGACCGGAAGCTGGGGTTCATAAAAACATGTTCTCACTCAATATCTAACCTGAGCCTTTTATTTTAAATGGTATAATTGAAAGAGTTTTTTGCCGTCAGTGAGGAAAAGAGATGGAGCTCAGGATACTAGGATACTGACGTCTGTGTTTTTAAATCACTTTTTCCTTCTAAAATCGTTCTGTGACACGAAAGAAAGGGCGAAATGGTGAACACGAATCAATAGATGAATGTTGTGACTATAACACGACATGGCGTGAGACTGGGTTGGAGCAGCACCTGAAGGGTTGGAGGACATCTAACTGTACTGTACCCAATATACAAGCTGTTAGTAAGCTTTGCACACGGCTCAGATCAGTCTCTGGAAACGCAGCAGCAGCAACATGCATTTTAACATGAGGTAAACAAACATCAGCTGTTTGTCAGAGGAGCGATATGCAGCCCAGACGCTGCTGTGGTCTTCATCATTCAGAGCTTCCTCTACATCGTTCAGAGCTTCCTCTTCATCATTCAGAGCTTCCTCTTCATCCTTCAGAGCTTCCTCTTCATCGTTCAGAGCTTCCTCTTCATCGTTCAGAGCTTCCTCTTCATCATTCAGAGCTTCCTCTTCATCCTTCAGAGCTTCCTCTTCATCCTTCAGAGCTTCCTCTTCATCGTTCAGAGCTTCCTCTTCATCATTCAGAGCTTCCTCTTCATCCTTCAGAGCTTCCTCTTCATCGTTCAGAGCTTCCTCTTCATCATTCAGAGCTTCCTCTTCATCCTTCAGAGCTTCCTCTTCATCATTCAGAGCTTCCTCTTCATCATGCAGTCTCCACACATTACCCTGATGCGTCTCTACTCAGACCCTGGTTTAGTTTAGGAGTTTCAGCCTCATCTCATTTCCATTTGAAGAAGAAGCTTCAAAGCAGGAAGACATCTTAAGTATAATCACTCTAATCCCAGACATAGCCACATTTAGCTTAGCACGAGATTACCTTAGCATGTTAGCACAGCAGCTTTTGTTCTTCAAACCAAACATATGGACATGAATTCAGACGACTTCTTTTATTGGTTCCACAGAAGAGCAAACATGAATGAAGAGGCGTGGATACGATGTTAAAGATACACATAGTCATTACATCAACACTGACCAGCTGACCTGTGAGTCACATGATCTGACCTGTGAGTCACATGATCTGACCTGTGAGTCACATGATCTGACCTGTGAGTCACATGATCTGACCTGTGAGTCACGTTTCTTATTAAACTCTAAACTTCATTTAGTACGACTTCTTTCTCTTTTCCTTGCAACGTTATTATAAAGTTTCCTGCTATGCTGAATTGTTCACAAAAAAAATCGGGCCAAAATCACGAGCGTAACAGAAATATTTCGTACATAAAGTATTATTTTGCTCCTTTTACGCTTAGACGCAACAAAGTTCTATCAGAACCGTGGCTCAATGACTGTACTCGTGCTCTCAGACGCGCTTGCAGGCGTGCTGAGAGAAAGTGGAAAAAGGATAAACTCCATGTCTCCCTGGAAATCCTTCGTGCTTCTCTCTCTGACTACCAGACGGCAGTCAAAGCAGCCAAAACAGAGCACATTTCTCTGTTCATCTAAAAACCTCAGGTTCTTTTTAATGTCCTCAACTCCATCATTAATCCCCGTGATGTTTCTTCTGTTGTGCCATCGCCTGCTCTCTGCGATAAGTTTCTTAAATTTTTTATTGGAAAAATATCTGCTCTTAGGCTAGCTCACACTAGTGCTACCCCCGATCCTGCTCCCTCTCTGTGCCCTGCTGTCCTCGACCACTTTGAGCCTATTTCCCTCTCTTCTCTCTCGGACATAGTGGAGCACCTGCGACCGACAAGCTGCTCCTCTGACAGCATTCCCTCACGCCTTCTCAAAGAGGTTTTTCATTCAGTTGGAGCAAGTATTTTATTACTTTTAAACACTTCTCTTACCTCAGGATGTGTCCCAGCTGCCTTTAAACATGCCGTGGTTACCCCACTACTTAAAAAGAAAAGTCTCGACCCCTCCACTCTCGCAAATTTTAGGCCCATCTCCCAGCTACCGTTTTTATCAAAAGCCCTGGAGCGCGTAGTCTACGCCCAGCTGCAGTCTTTTTTAATCCTTCATGGCATCCATGAAAAGTTTCAGTCTGGCTTCAAACCCATGCACAGCACTGAAACAGCCCTTTTAAGAGTTTTTAACGATCTGCTCCTAGCCGCCGACTCAGGTAGCCCAGCTGTCTTGGTGCTGTTGGACCTGACAGCTGCCTTCGACACCGTGGACCATGGCATCCTGCTGTCACGGCTTGAACAGTCCGCTGGC
>CADEHL010000505.1:0-33386 GCA_902827135.1 Harpagifer antarcticus | reverse complement strand
CTAAGGCGCCAGACTCAAGGACTAGCTCCTTCCTGAGCAAAGGGACTTCTGGTCTCCACATGGAGGCCTGGGTTCAAATCCCACTTCTGACAGTGATTTTTACCTACAGGTTACATTGCTGCGTTTAATGTCTGTTTACAAGTCATTTGTAAAGTTGAGACTGAATAATGCAGACTTCAGTGTCAGGATGGCCGAGCGGTCTAAGGCGCCAGACTCAAGGACTAGCTCCTTCCTGAGCAAAGGGACTTCTGGTCTCCACATGGAGGCATGGGTTCAAATCCCACTCCTGACAGAGTGTTTTACCTGGGCTTTAACCCCCCGTTGGGTTGTAGCATTTTAGGGTGTATTAATCCTAGATCGTTCGAACAATTTTTAAAAAAACCTTTCACCTTTCACCTCCAGGTTGGGTTAGTTGGGTCAATGTGTGCACGGCAGAACTAGGGCAAAACGAGAAAGCCTAGAGAAGGGTGTTTTGGATTGCCCTTCAATCAAACTCTGTAGCCCTTTTTTCGCAATCGGAATGCAATCGGCTCTTCCATCTGAAATGGAAAATGTTGGCCTATATTGGCACTTTTGCTAGCAATCGGGAATGCAATCGGCTCTTCCATCTGAAATGGAAAATGTGGCCTATATTGGCACTTTTGCTAGCCCGGCTAGTTCAGTCGGTAGAGCATGAGACTCTTAATCTCGGGGTCGTGGGTTCGAGCCCCACTTTGGGCTGCAGTATTTTAGGGTGTCTTGATTCTAGATCATTCAGCCAGTTGTTCCAAACCTGAATCTTCACTTCCAGGTTTGGTTCATTGAGTAAATGTGAAACCCCCAGAACTCGGGCAAAACGAGAAATGATAGAGAAGGGTGTTTCGGATTACCTTCAATCAAACTCTGTAGCCCTTTTTTTTGCAATCGGAATGCAATCGGCCCTTCCATCTGAATTTCTAAACTTTGATAAATAGATCAGTGGGTGTTGTATTTCAAAGTTCCCATAGGTCAACCAGTAAACCTTTTATTTATGTACAGCAATAAAAGTCAGGAAACCCTTACAATGCAAATATATGATGAATAACTCAATGGGCCTTGATTATCTAAGTCACCAATGAGTCTGTCCGCTTTTAGTTTAGTTTTTAAAAAGACATTTTAAACTTTAGGCAGAAATATTGGTTTTATGTCAGGATGGCCGAGCGGTCTAAGGCACCAGACTCAAGGACTAGCTCCTTCCTGAGCAAAGGGACTTCTGGTCTCCACATGAAGGCGTGGGTTCAAATCCCACTTCTGACAGTGATTTTTACCTACAGGTTACATTGCTGCGTTTAATGTCTGTTTACAAGTCATTTGTAAAGTTGAGACTGAATAATGCAGATTTTGATGTCAGGATGGCCGAGTGGTCTAAGGCGCCAGACTCAAGGACTAGCTCCTTCCTGAGCAAAGGGACTTCTGGTCTCCACATGGAGGCGTGGGTTCAAATCCCACTCCTGACAGAGTGTTTTACCTGGGCTTTAACCCCCCGTTGGGTTGGAGCATTTTAGGGTGTATTAATCCTAGATCGTTCGAACCATTTTTTTAAAAACCTTTCACCTTTCACCTCCAGGTTGGGTTCATTGAGTAAATGTGAACACCCCAGAACTAGGGCAAAACGAGAAATTATAGAGAAGGGTGTTTCGGATTACCTTCAATCAAACTCTGTAGCCCTTTTTTTGCAATCGGAATGCAATCGGCCCTTCCATCTGAATTTCTAAACTTTGATAAATAGATCAGTGGGTGTTGTATTTCAAAGTTCCCATAGGTCAACCAGTAAACCTTTTATTTCTGTACAGCAATAAAAGTCAGGAAACCCTTACAATGCAAATATATGATGAATAGCTCAATGGGCCTTGATTATCTATGTCACCAATGAGTCTGTCCACTTTTAGTTTAGTTTTTAAAAAGACATTTTAAACTTTAGGCAGAAATATTGATTTTATGTCAGGATGGCCGAGCGGTCTAAGGCGCCAGACTCAAGGACTAGCTCCTTCCTGAGCAAAGGGACTTCTGGTCTCCACATGGAGGCGTGGGTTCAAATCCCACTTCTGACAGTGATTTTTACCTACAGGTTACATTGCTGCGTTTAATGTCTGTTTACAAGTCATTTGTAAAGTTGAGACTGAATAATGCAGACTTCAGTGTCAGGATGGCCGAGCGGTCTAAGGCGCCAGACTCAAGGACTAGCTCCTTCCTGAGCAAAGGGACTTCTGGTCTCCACATGGAGGCGTGGGTTCAAATCCCACTCCTGACAGAGTGTTTTACCTGGGCTTTAACCCCCCGTTGGGTTGTAGCATTTTAGGGTGTATTAATCCTAGATCGTTCGAACCATTTTTTTAAAAACCTTTCACCTTTCACCTCCAGGTTGGGTTAGTTGGGTCAATGTGTGCACGGCAGAACTAGGGCAAAACGAGAAAGCCTAGAGAAGGGTGTTTTGGATTGCCCTTCAATCAAACTCTGTAGCCCTTTTTTCGCAATCGGAATGCAATCGGCTCTTCCATCTGAAATGGAAAATGTTGGCCTATATTGGCACTTTTGCTAGCAATCGGAATGCAATCGGCTCTTCCATCTGAAATGGAAAATGTTGGCCTATATTGGCACTTTTGCTAGCCCGGCTAGTTCAGTCGGTAGAGCATGAGACTCTTAATCTCGGGGTCGTGGGTTCGAGCCCCACTTTGGGCTGCAGTATTTTAGGGTGTCTTGATTCTAGATCATTCAGCCCAGTTGTTTCCAAACCTTGAATCTTCACTTCCAGGTTTGGTTCATTGAGTAAATGTGAACACCCCAGAACTAGGGCAAAACGAGAAATGATAGAGAAGGGTGTTTCAGATTACATTCAATCAAACTCTGTAGCCCTTTTTTTGCAATCAGAATGCAATCGGCCCTTCCATCTGAATTTCTAAACTTTGATAAATAGATCAGTGGGTGTTGTATTTCAAAGTTCCCATAGATCAACCAGTAAACCTTTTATTTCTGTACAGCAATAAAAGTCAGGAAACCCTTAAAATGCAAATATATGATGAATAGCTCAACGGGCCTTGATTATCTAAGTCACCAATGAGTCTGTCCACTTTTAGTTTAGTTTTTAAAAAGACATTTTAAACTTTTTTTTTATATATGATTTATTTTTGAGATTTTCAATACACAAATACAGCAGCAATACAATGCATTACCCCTGCGATTTCTAACAAAACAACCCCAAGACACAATACATCAGTTACAATTAGACAATAATGAAATAAAAAAAATAATAGTAATAATAATAATTAAAAAAAATAAAAAATAAAAAATAATAATAAAAAACAAACAGGGAAAGAAGAAGAAAAAAAAGAAAAAAAATAAAAACCTGCGAGACATTTTGTGAGCATACCTGTGAGCTGTTGCGGTACAGGGGGGGGGGGGGGCGACTCAGCCAATGGGGATAGACTCCAACTGGAGGGACTTAACATGTTCTAAGAAGGGTAGCCATATTTTTGTGAACTTCAAGTCTGAGCCCCTAATACAGTGTTTAATTTTTTCCAATTTCACAAAGTATAGGGCATCCTTTATCCAATGTGTATGAGAGGGGGGACGAGGACTCTTCCAATGCATCAAAATAACGCGCCTTGCCAGCAATGTGAGGAAAGCTACAAGTTCAGCAAAATAGGATGGCAGTAAATGGTTAATGGGTAAGACACCAAACAGGCCAATTAAGGGTGAGGGATGGATGGTAACAGACGTGATAGCTGAGAGTGAGTCAAAGACAGACTTCCAAAACTGAGATAGGGTGGGGCAAGTCCAAAACATGTGGGCGAGATTAGCTGGTCCTAGGTGACATTTATCACAATTAGGATCAGTACCAGGATAGATACGAGCTAGTTTACTTTTGGACCAGTGCACTCTATGGACCACTTTACATTGTAAAACCCCGTGGCGGGCACAAATGGATGATGTGTGGACACGTTTCAAAATAGACTGCCAAACCTCAGTCCCTATCTCTATATTGAGGTCCTCTGACCAATTAGTTCGAAAGTTATCAGAGGGCAGAGGGTGGCATGTGAAAAGAGTATTGTATAGCTTTGAAATGGTACCCTTGAGGTTAGGGTTAATACTTAAGATAGTGTCAACCCAGGTAGAAGGAGGAATAGCAGGGAAACTTGGAAAACGATTACGAATAAAATCTCGGACTTGTAAATATCTAAAGAAGTGGGACTTGGGTAGATTGAATTTACGGGCCAGCTGATCAAAAGATGCAAATGTTCCATCAATGTAAAGTTGTTTTACAGACACAATCCCATTGATCTCCCATATTGAAAAGGCAGCATCAGTGATGGAGGGAGTGAACAGCGGATTGGAATGCACAGGGGACAGTAGCGGTATTCCCTGGAACCCAAAGTGCCGTTTAAGTTGAGTCCAGATCTTGAGACAGTTTTTAACTACAATATTTTTGGAGTATTTTGAGGATGGTAACGTCAGGGGGAGGCACAAGAGGAACACCAGAGAAGAAGAGCCACATGAGGCATCCTCAATCTGCAGCCACGGTGGAGGTTGTTTGTTAATACAACGCCAGGACAATAAAGTTTGAATGTTAGCGGCCCAATAGTAAAATAAAAAGTTAGGCAATGCTAAGCCACCCATTTCCTTGGTTTTTTGAAGAATGTTTTTTCGAATTCTGGGTGTTTTCTTGTTCCATATAAACTGAGAAATTGAGCGATCGAGTGAATGGAAGAAATGTCTAGGAATAAAAACTGGAATGCACTGAAAAAGATATAGAAATTTGGGGAGCACATTCATTTTAATGCAATTTATTCTGCCAGCCAGAGATAGAGGTAGGAGAGACCAACGTTGGAGGTCTTGAGTCAGTCGGACCAACAGAGTGGAGAAATTGCACCTAAACAAATCTGAGAAGCTCTTGGTCACGCAAACGCCCAGATACTTAAAACTTGCCAGAGATGTCTTAAATGGTAACTTTGAAAGGGGGTAGGCTGTAGCTGCAGCGTTAATGGGAAGCAGTTCACTTTTGTTAAAATTTAACTTATAACCCGAAATCTGCCCAAACTCCCTCAGCACAGCCGATACTGGAGGAATAGATTTGTCTGGGTCCGAGATGAATAGCAGAAGGTCATCAGCATACAAGGAGAGTTTATGCTCAACTCCCCCCCTTGAGATGCCCTGCATCTGACTGGACCTGAGGGCCACCGCCAGCGGCTCAATGGCAATGGCAAACAAAAGAGGAGAAAGTGGACAACCCTGCCGAGTTCCACGCTTGAGGGGAAAATAATCAGAATAATCATTATTTGTGCGGACGGAAGCGAGGGGAGATGTATATAGAAGCCTAATCCATGAAATAAATGTGTCGCCAAACCCAAATCTTCTCAATGTGTGAAATAAATAAGGCCATTCTACCCGGTCAAAAGCTTTCTCAGCGTCCATTGAAATAATAATTTCCGGGGAATCAGGAGAAGAGGGTGAATATAATATATCAAATAGCCGTCTGACATTGTGAAAAGAGTGTCTGTCTTTAACAAACCCTGTTTGATCTGTGGAGATGATAGTAGTCAGAACAGATTCTAAACGTTTTGCTAGCACCTTAGCTAAAAGCTTGACGTCAGCACAAAGCAAAGATATAGGGCGGAAATTACCACAAAGAAGTGGATCCTTGTCCTTTTTCAGTATAAGAGAAATAGTAGCCTGACGTAGCGTAGGGGGAAGTGTGCCAGATTGAAACGATTCATTAAACATGTTAAGCAATAGAGGGGTTAACTCATCAGAAAACATTTTTAAAAATTCAGCTGGGAAGCCATCAGGGCCCGGACATTTCCCACTCTGCATCGACATTAGAGCAGCTTTGACTTCATTAACTGTGAAGGGTTCATCTAACCCAGACGATGTTTCAGGGTCAATGGAGGGGATGTTTAGGGACTTGAAGAAGTTGTCATATTGTGTCTCATCAGATGAGCTCTCAGAAGTATATAATGAACTATAAAAGTCCTTGAATTGGTCATTAATGGTTTGAGGATTCATAGATATTCCATCAGCAGTATTAATTTGAGTGATGTGCTGAGAGGAAGAGAATTGTCGAATTTGGTGGGCAAGTATTTTGCTCGGTTTATCTCCGAATTCATAGTAATTGTGGCGTGTTTTTAAAAGTGATTTTGTTGCCTCTTCTGAGGCCAAAATGTCAAATTCAGCCTTTTTTGTCAGTAATTCTTTGAGAATATCTGCACTGGGGGAGTCCACACATCTTGTCTGCAGATCCGATAAAGCCCTGGAAAGGCAGATACTCTTCTCAGTGTTGATTTTTCTTTGGTAAGCGCAATAGGATATTATTTCTCCTCTTAGATAGGCCTTGCACGCTTCCCAAATTGTTGCTGCAGATACAGCCGGGTTAACATTAGTGGAAATAAAAAGGTCAATGCGATTCCTAATAGTTTTGATAAAATCCGGGTCAGAAAGTAGTAGTGAATTGAAGCGCCAGGGGGAACGTGACAAGGACCTGCCGGGAAGAGAGATGTCAACAATGACAGTTGCGTGGTCCGATATAACTATAGGGCTGTATGAGCACGAGCTGACAGAGGGGAGCAATTTGTTATCAATAAGAAAGAAATCAATTCGGGAGAAAGTACCATGAACAGGAGAAAAGAAAGAGAACTGTTTGGCACTAGGATTAAAAAAGCGCCAGACATCTGAGACTGCGTATTGCTCCATGAACAGTTGGATAACTTTGGAAGATTTAGATGGGGCAGAGGGCTTGTTAGATGAACGGTCAAGTGAAGGATCAATACAACAGTTAAAATCCCCTCCCAGAATGAGCTGGCTGGAATTTATGTCAGGAATGGAGAAAAGAACATTTCTGAAAAAGTCCTCGTTGTCAAAATTCGGGCCATACACGTTCGCCAACGTCAGATTGTTGCCACATATTTTGCCAGTTGCGATAATAAAACGGCCACTTGGGTCTGATATAACATTGGACACAGAGAATGGGACAGATTTATGAACAAGAATTGCAACGCCTCGGGCCTTACTTGAAAAGGAAGAATGGTAAAGCTGGCCCACCCACCCTCTGCGAAGTTTAAGATGGTCTGATGGTTGTAAGTGGGTTTCTTGCAAAAAGGCAATTTTTGTGTTTAAATGTTTTAGATGGTTAATCACATTGTTACGTTTCACAGAAGAATTCAGGCCCCTGACATTCCAACTAGTAAATCTTAAAGCACCACTTGGTGAGAGTGAGTTAGAGTTTAGCATACAATGATACTGGGCAGGTGGTGTACCTGCATGTACCTGTCCCCATACCGGGCACCTCTCCCCCGCCGACAAGCAACAGGGAGAGAAAAGGTGTGGCGTGAGACTGAGTTTAGTATATGAAGTGTCGAAGCAGCCCACAGGCAAAGGATAAGATAACATGAAATAAACAATATAATAAAAAACCTAACTGAAAAAACATTGGACAAACAATTCTCCCCCCCCCCCACCCACCCCTCCCCTAAACCCGGATCCCAGCACAGTTGTTGCAAAAACAAACAACAACAAACACTCTGATACCATGATCAGCATACCTTGCTACTTCCTTAATTCTATCGCTCAATTCCCACAACAATGTATAATTGAACTTTAACAGTGAAAATGTAACCTTTTTTAAATACCTCAAACAGAGCACTTCAAGAAATGTGCATCTGGTTTAACAGGATATTTAGAGCACTTAAGCCTTGCCATTACAGCAACCTGCCGGACATATGCCTAAAAAGACAATGTTAACCTAACAAAAGAATATGACTGCATCAATGTATGTCTGAGTTGACAGTTAAAGTACATCTAGAGCAGTTATATAACACAGTGTAACTACATGACAGTTAGCTTGCTTACGGAGCTATGTTCAAGTCCTGAACAAACTTGACGGCCTCTGGAGCAGACATGAGCCATGTCCGGTCCCCGTTAGGCAGGGTGATGCGCAGCTTGGCTGGGAAGAGGAGAGCCGGCTTGTACCCACGCTTGTACAGCTCAGCCATGGGGCTTCTGTACTCGGCGCGCTGCTTTAACACGTCGGGGCTGTAGTCATCATACAAGCGGATCTTATGGCCTTTGTAGTTCAGCTCACCCTGCCTGCGGGCCTCACGGATCACTAGGTCCTTAATTTGGAAGCGGTGGAAGCGCAGGATGACAGGTCTCGGTCTCCCTCCTGGGGCAGGCTTTGGCGCGAGGCTCCGGTGAGCTCGGTCAAGCTCGGGGGGCGAAGCAAGAATCTCCGTGCCGAGGATATCAACGAGGAGTTGAGAGAAGAAGGCAGATGGACGGGGACCTTCGATAGATTCAGGTAGGCCAATAATCCGAAGATTTTGGCGTCTGCTGCGTCCCTCCAAATCTGCTACCTTAGTTTTGAGTGTCTCGTTGTCCCCCTTCAGAGCGGAGCATGCGTTCTCAAGTTGCTGGAGACGTTGGTCGACTTCATTAGCATTAGCTTCCAGAGAATGTATACGCTGCCCGTGGTCTGTGATAGTGGAATGTATGCTGTCCAGGGTAGATGTCAGAGACTCGAATGAGGATTTGAAATCAGCCGTGAGAGCTGCTCTATGTCCATCCAGTAGCAAGCTAATGTCAGCCAAAGTTATGCTAGGAGTCGAAGCTTTAGTAATGTAAGGGAAAGGTCTGCCTTATGGACAGAGTTAACATGGGATTTGTCCTTGAAATGTACAAATGTCCGCCCAATGGAAATGTACGTCCACTTATAATGCAAAGTCCCTGCCACCGGCAGGACAAATTTTAAGCACTCGTCTCGGACTAAAATCCTCAATGCATAACAGTTTTAATGTAATTCAGGTTACCAGGGGCACGAACTTCTGACCGGTGTTCCCTCTTGGTGTAGTCTAAAATCCTCAATGCATAACAGTTTTAATGTAATTCAGGTTACCAGGGGCACGAACTTCTGACCGGTGTTCCCTCTTGGTGTAGTCCGTGGGGGAGTGCTTAAGTGTGGGTACACAGGTTCGCCTGGTGCACAAGGTTATGGAGGTGGGGGTCTTGCTGGTGCTCAAGTGTCCATATACTTCACCCCATATTCACGTAACTTTTCCCCGGCTTAAGAGCCACTATTTCGGGGTACAATTTATCCATTTTCACACATTTTAATCAGCCTGGAACAGTGCAGGAACACTTTACCCAGCTTTCACACCCTCATTCCGGGGTAATAAAGCCATGTGCATGACCCTGGAGCTCTGCCTGGGACAGTGGGAGCCTGCTTAGAGCAGAGACAGCATGCACTCTGCTGCTTGTACATTTCACCCATCAAATGTACATGAAATGGACAGATTCCTGTCCATTTCATGTACATTTGATGGTGAGTTTTACCCGGCTTAAGAGACACTATTTCGGGGTACAATTTATCCATTTTCACACATTAATCAGCCTGGAACAGTGGGACCCTATGCAGGAACACTTTACCCAGTTTTCACACCTTTCCAAATCATTTTCACACCTTTCCAAATCATTTTCATTTTCACCCATCAAATGTACATGAAATGGACAGATTCCTGTCCATTTCATGTACATTTGATGGTGAGTTTTCACATAACTTTTCCCCGGCTTAAGAGACACTATTTCGGGGTACAATTTATCCATTTTCACACATTAATCAGCCTGGAACAGTGGGACCCTATGCAGGAACACTTTACCCAGTTTTCACACCTTTCCAATGTACATTTGATGGTGAGTTTTCACATAACTTTTCCCCGGCTTAAGAGACACTATTTCGGGGTACAATTTATCCATTTTCACACATTAATCAGCCTGGAACAGTGGGACCCTATGCAGGAACACTTTACCCAGTTTTCACACCTTTCCAAATCATTTTCACACCTTTCCAAATCATTTTCATTTTCACCCATCAAATGTACATGAAATGGACAGATTCCTGTCCATTTCATGTACATTTGATGGTGAGTTTTACCCGGCTTAAGAGACACTATTTCGGGGTACAATTTATCCATTTTCACACATTAATCAGCCTGGAACAGTGGGACCCTATGCAGGAACACTTTACCCAGTTTTCACACCTTTCCAAATCATTTTCACACCTTTCCAAATCATTTTCATTTTCACCCATCAAATGTACATGAAATGGACAGATTCCTGTCCATTTCATGTACATTTGATGGTGAGTTTTACCCGGCTTAAGAGACACTATTTCGGGGTACAATTTATCCATTTTCACACATTAATCAGCCTGGAACAGTGGGACCCTATGCAGGAACACTTTACCCAGTTTTCACACCTTTCCAAATCATTTTCACACCTTTCCAAATCATTTTCATTTTCACCCATCAAATGTACATGAAATGGACAGATTCCTGTCCATTTCATGTACATTTGATGGTGAGTTTTACCCGGCTTAAGAGACACTATTTCGGGGTACAATTTATCCATTTTCACACATTAATCAGCCTGGAACAGTGGGACCCTATGCAGGAACACTTTACCCAGTTTTCACACCTTTCCAAATCATTTTCACACCTTTCCAAATCATTTTCATTTTCACCCATCAAATGTACATGAAATGGACAGATTCCTGTCCATTTCATGTACATTTGATGGTGAGTTTTACCCGGCTTAAGAGACACTATTTCGGGGTACAATTTATCCATTTTCACACATTAATCAGCCTGGAACAGTGGGACCCTATGCAGGAACACTTTACCCAGTTTTCACACCTTTCCAAATCATTTTCACACCTTTCCAAATCATTTTCATTTTCACCCATCAAATGTACATGAAATGGACAGATTCCTGTCCATTTCATGTACATTTGATGGTGAGTTTTCACATAACTTTTCCCCGGCTTAAGAGACACTATTTCGGGGTACAATTTATCCATTTTCACACATTAATCAGCCTGGAACAGTGGGACCCTATGCAGGAACACTTTACCCAGTTTTCACACCTTTCCAATGTACATTTGATGGTGAGTTTTCACATAACTTTTCCCCGGCTTAAGAGACACTATTTCGGGGTACAATTTATCCATTTTCACACATTAATCAGCCTGGAACAGTGGGACCCTATGCAGGAACACTTTACCCAGTTTTCACACCTTTCCAAATCATTTTCACACCTTTCCAAATCATTTTCATTTTCACCCATCAAATGTACATGAAATGGACAGATTCCTGTCCATTTCATGTACATTTGATGGTGAGTTTTCACATAACTTTTCCCCGGCTTAAGAGACACTATTTCGGGGTACAATTTATCCATTTTCACACATTTGAATCAGCCTGGAACAGTGGGACCCTATGCAGGAACACTTTACCCAGTTTTCACACCTTTCCAAATCATTTTCATTTTCACCCATCAAATGTACATGAAATGGACAGATTCCTGTCCATTTCATGTACATTTGATGGGTGAAAATGAAAATGATTTTTATTCACTATCATGGGGCTATGTAAATCAAATTCCGGGTAATTAGGAGCACAATTGTACATTTTACTATTTAAATGTATTTGTATTATATATTTTTGGGCTATTAAAATGACATTTCTGGGTGACTTTGTCAGTTTATGGAGCTTAGCCCACAATTCCCGGAGGTTCCAGGCCGAATTTGGGAGCTCATAGGCGGCCTGCCATGCGCCCCCACCCGTGGAAAGCAAAAAAAAGTAAATAAAACGGTCAATTATATCTTAAAATAATCAAAAATGAAGTTTTAAAAAATTCTCGAAAAAACGACTGAGTGCCAACGGAGGAGGGGCTCAAAACTGCTCAAGTCTTCGGCGCTTCCGGCGGAAGCCCCGGACACATTTCCACTGCCCCGTCGCAATTTACAACGGAGAAGGGATTCGAGACCTCCCTTCCCCCGTCAAATAAATCTATTCATGTTTTCCAAGCTACCATCTGCACGAAATCGGAAACCCGGTTTTTGGAGGCACTCAGAAAAAAACCGGCTGTTTCACATCATGGAGGAATGTGTCCGTTACATGAGTGCTTTGGCTCGGATACAATTGTTGCCTGGAGGACCCTAATCATGGTTCTTAACAAAGTTAAAGTGCCTCTGGAGGAATACAAGGGTAGATGTCACGGAATAATGAGGCACTATTTTCGGATACATTTTATCCATTTTCACCCCTTCCTCTGGTTCTACCAAAAGTTAACTCTGACTTTTTCTGCCTCTGGAGGAATGCAAGGGGAGTTGTCACGGAATAATGAGGCACTATTTTCGGATACATTTTATCCATTTTCACCCCTTCCTCTGGTTCTACCAAAAGTTAACTCTGACTTTTTCTGCCTCTGGAGGAATGCAAGGGGAGTTGTCCCGGAATAATGAGGCACTATTTTCGGATACATTTTATCCATTTTCACCCCTTCCTCTGGTTCTACCAAAAGTTAACTCTGACTTTTTCTGCCTCTGGAGGAATGCAAGGGGAGTTGTCACGGAATAATGAGGCACTATTTTCGGATACATTTTATCCATTTTCACCCCTTCCTCTGGTTCTACCAAAAGTTAACTCTGACTTTTTCTGCCTCTGGAGGAATGCAAGGGGAGTTGTCACGGAATAATGAGGCACTATTTTCGGATACATTTTATCCATTTTCACCCCTTCCTCTGGTTCTACCAAAAGTTAACTCTGACTTTTTCTGCCTCTGGAGGAATGCAAGGGGAGTTGTCACGGAATAATGAGGCACTATTTTCGGATACATTTTATCCATTTTCACCCCTTCCTCTGGTTCTACCAAAAGTTAACTCTGACTTTTTCTGACTCTGGAGGAATGCAAGGGGAGTTGTCAGGGGACTTTACCCGCATATGAGGCACTATTTTCGGATACATTTTATCCATTTTCACCCCTTCCTCTGGTTCTACCAAAAGTTAACTCTGACTTTTTCTGCCTCTGGAGGAATGCAAGGGGAGTTGTCACGGAATAATGAGGCACTATTTTCGGATACATTTTATCCATTTTCACCCCTTCCTCTGGTTCTACCAAAAGTTAACTCTGACTTTTTCTGCCTCTGGAGGAATGCAAGGGGAGTTGTCAGGGGACTTTACCCGCATATGAGGCACTATTTTCGGATACATTTTATCCATTTTCACCCCTTCCTCTGGTTCTACCAAAAGTTAACTTAAACTTTTTCTGCCTCTGGAGGAATGCAAGGGGAGTTGTCAGGGGACTTTACCCGCATATGAGGCACTATTTTCGGATACATTTTATCCATTTTCACCCCTTCCTCTGGTTCTACCAAAAGTTAACTCTGACTTTTTCTGCCTCTGGAGGAATGCAAGGGGAGTTGTCAGGGGACTTTACCCGCATATGAGGCACTATTTTCGGATACATTTTATCCATTTTCACCCTTTTCTATGGTTCTTCCAAAAGTTAACTCTGACTTTTTCTGCCTCTGGAGGAATGCAAGGGGAGTTGTCAGGGGACTTTACCCGCATATGAGGCACTATTTTCGGATACATTTTATCCATTTTCACCCTTTTCTATGGTTCTTCCAAAAGTTAACTCTGACTTTTTCTGCCTCTGGAGGAATGCAAGGGGAGTTGTCAGGGGACTTTACCCGCATATGAGGCACTATTTTCGGATACATTTTATCCATTTTCACCCTTTTCTATGGTTCTTCCAAAAGTTAACTCTGACTTTTTCTGACTCTGGAGGAATGCAAGTGGAGTTGTCAGGGGACTTTACCCGCATATGAGGCACTATTTTCGGATACATTTTATCCATTTTCACCCTTTTCTATGGTTCTTCCAAAAGTTAACTCTGACTTTTTCTGACTCTGGAGGAATGCAAGGGGAGTTGTCAGGGGACTTTACCTGCATGTGAGGCACTATTTCATGGAGGAAAGCGTCCGCTACATGAGTGCTTTGGCTCGGATACAATTGTTGCCTGGAGGACCCCAATCATTTTGAACTGGTCTCTGGAGGAATGGAAGGAGAGTTTGAGAGGATTCTACCTGATGCACTATTTTCGGATACATTTGGCCGGTTTTCATGGTTCTCCAAAAAAGACAACATAGTATTTCCCTTCCTCTGGAGAGGCCGAGAGATGACAGGGATCTCTGCCCGCCTAACGAGTGCCTAAATGGGACACCTTTCGCACGATGATGCACATGAAAAATTAACGTTTTGAATATAACCTGGATAGATTTGAGATAGGGTCTTTCTAGTTAGCTGAGTGCAACGTTCTCGAGTCTTTTCACTCTCATTCTACAGGGTACACTTCCCGGTACCAAAATGCCCATGCATACAGATAGGATGTTGCTGTGTTGTCCGATCTGTAACCATTCCTTCCGTGCCCTGAGCAAGCATTTGCTCAGAAACCATAGTGTGCGTAACTTGGTTGAAAGAAGAATTCTCCTGCTCTTGGCAAATGGACATACAAATATAAGGCTGCATCCCTGCATCATTGCAGGATGCAACTATACCGGGACAAGGCTGGACCGGCACTTGTACCGGGACCATGTCGAGCTGTCGCGGGAGGAGCTATGTCTCGCTGTTATTAAAGTCAAAATGACAGTGGCAACGAAGGACCTTCAAGCGCTCCGACTGACAAACCCCACAGTAGCGATGATTACCACTTGGGATGTGGACACTGAGGGTGATGAGGTCCTTTCACAACCTCCACCCTTGTCCCCAGTGAATGAATGTGACAACCCGGACTGTAAGGAATGGAGGATGGAGGCAAACACAATGAGGGCTCAGAGGGACAGATATGCTGCTGAGGTGAAATCTCTGCGCTTCAAGCTGCAGCAGAGGATAAAACATAAGCGACAGAGGTTTGACCAGAGGATAGCAGATAATATGCATGGCTATGATGAAGAGTATGGGGAGGAACAAGAGCGGGTGTTTCTAAGGAAACGACCCCGAACAGAGGCGACACCAACGAGGCAGTCCAAGTCCAAAGGTCCATCCTTCAGCAAGTCCCCCGTTCCCTTGTGCAGCTATTCCCCCATTCCCTCGTGCAGCAAGTCCCCCATTGCCTCTCAGACACCTGCATCCAGCTCCTCAGAACCTGCATCCGTAGATACCGAGGCCTCATCAACCTCCCCTCCCATAAATTCCCCCTGGTTCTGCGGCAGGGGCCGGGGGAATATAATGCGGAATATAACATTCCCATGCATAATGGGTAAGTGTGTTAGATGTGTCACAAATGCAGTTTCTGTAATACACAATGTGTTGTCATTAAAGTACTGTGTTATGTTTCACAGAGGAGTATCTGCAAGGCTACCGGGAGCATTATGAGGGCATCGACCCAACAGTGAGGCTCCAAGAAAACGCAGTCTCCAAAATAAGCAGAGTGAAATCGTTCCTGAGCTTCATGGCACACGGTTTCAAACGCCTGTCTGACTGGCTCTTTCTGAGGGATCTGAAGAGGATACGTGGGTGAGTAACATCAAAAAACTGTCCATGATGTCAGCATCATTGTGTGTGTTCTCCCCATTGACGCAATACGATGTACTGATGCGTTTTCCTTTGCCAACAGCTGGTCCCGGAGCCTGATACTGTCCAGCCTACAGGTCACCACCTCTGACTTCTACATCAAAAACATTTCACACTTTCTGAAATACATGGCAGCCACACCATGCAAGGGAAGCAGACTCAACCAAAACGACATGATTGTCGTCCAACGCGAACTTGCTGCCATCCTGAGGTCCCTGAGGAAAAAGGTGATCGTCCATCAGATGCAGGTGAAGCGGGACAAAATGGAAGGCTTGCCGAGCCACAAGGACATCATGACTTGTTTGACTGTGGCCAAAGATCGCATCCCTCAGCTCTTGAACCTGATGGCCAGCAATCCCACTACCGCAACCCGGCTCTTGCTCTATGGTTACATGACCCTCCACTGGAGCTGTATTTACGGCCACCGGCCGGGGGTCTACTCCAACATGACCAACTGTGAGGTCCGAAAGGCGGAGACAACAGGCACAGACTTCGGCTACCTCATCCACGTGAGTGCTATTACAAAATGTGTTTATTCTGGCAGTGATAAACATGTTGTGCATGATTGATACTTGTATTGATGCTCTCTACCTCTGTCATAACAGGTAAGCAACCACAAGACGGCCAACGCGTTTGGTGAAGCGCAGCTGTACCTCACCATAGAAGAATTCGGATGGATGAAGAGGTGGCTGGAAATCAAGAGGACGCTGACCTGCACCCAGAACCGCTACTTCCTATACACAGCGGGGAAGAACCCGTCGAGGAACCTTGCCCACTTCCTGAGGTTGGCATGGGCTGATGTGGGACTAAAAGGTCCCATTAATTTCACCGACCTCCGCACAGTCCATGCCGATAACGCAAAGAGGTTTCAAGACGTAGACAACCGCCAGCGAGTGACTGACTTTATGTGCCATAACACGGCTACGGCAGACAAATTCTACGCAAAAAATCCTTCTTTGAAGGAGGCTGCGGAAATAAGGCTGCTCTTCACAGAGTCACTGCAAGCAGCGGCAGCAGCATCATCGGGGAGTGAAGACAATTTGGGGGACATTGACAGTGGCAGCTCTGGAGAGGAGCATAGCTCCACTCCCTACCAAGACTCCCCCGATGCCGAGACGTCAGACGAAGAATTCGATTTGGGTGAAGAGAGGGTGCCAGACTCTGCACCAACGATCCATGATCAACTTGTAAATATGAAATGTGTTGTTGTACTCTGGCCCCTTCATGTTAACATGTTATGAAATTAAATTATGGAGGAATGCAAGGGGAGTTGTCAGGGGACTTTACCCGCCTTACGAGGCACTATTTTCGGACACTTGTAATTGTATATTGTATATAATTGTATATAAATCTGTATATAACTGTATATAACTGTATATAAATCTGTAAATAAAATTTATTTATTTAACTGACTTGGTCCTATTTTTTAAAAACTATTACACCCTAGTTGAGTTGGTACTGGATAAATGGAGTGAACAAGTGGCAATAGTGAGCAGTGTGAGAGGGAAGGTAAAGCAATATGCTGAAAATAAGGGTGTTTTCCCCTTTAAGGTCCCCAGGGGCACGAGGTTCTGGTGGTGTGCATGGAGGGGTTCAGTCCGAGTGAGGAGTGCTCAAGTGTGTTGGAGGATGTGTAAGGCAGAGTAGGGTAAACAAAAAGTTAAAGTGTGAACCTCCAGCAGGGCAGGTGAATAAGGCCGAATATTGATGCTGGTGGGCGGGCAGTTGAGCACCGCAAAATCCACCCCTTTATATCTAACCAGGGGCATGATAACATCCTCCACAGGAGGGTGAGTGGTGCTGTGAATAAGGCCGAATATTGATGCTGGTGGGCGGGCAGTTGAGCACCGCAAAATCCACCCCTTTATATCTAACCAGGGGCATGATAACATCCTCCACAGGAGGGTGAGTGGTGCTGTGAATAAGGCCGAATATTGATGCTGGTGGGCGGGCAGTTGAGCACCGCAAAATCCACCCCTTTATATCTAACCAGGGGCATGATAACATCCTCCACAGGAGGGTGAGTGGTGCTGTGAATAAGGCCGAATATTGATGCTGGTGGGCGGGCAGTTGAGCACCGCAAAATCCACCCCTTTATATCTAACCAGGGGCATGATAACATCCTCCACAGGAGGGTGAGTGGTGCTGTGAATAAGGCCGAATATTGATGCTGGTGGGCGGGCAGTTGAGCACCGCAAAATCCACCCCTTTAAGGTTCCCAGGGGCACGAGGTTCTTGAGGGTGTGATCATCTGGGTTTAGTCCGTGGGGGAGTGCTTAAGTTCGGGGGCCCGGGGACCCAAGGTGCGCGATGTTATGGAAGTGTGCATGTCAGGGAGAGATTCTGGAGCTGCTTCGTCCGTGGTTTGGGGCTCTTTGAGCGGGTACAAATAGGTGGTTTTGCCGGTGTATTTCATGGATGTCTGACATAGCCTGTTTGCTCATGTCAGGGCGAGATTCTGGAGCTGCTTCGTCCGTGGTTTGGGGCTCTTTGAGCGGGTACAAATAGGTGGTTTTGCCGGTGTATTTCATGGATGTCTGACATAGCCTGTTTGCTCATGTCAGGGCGAGATTCTGGAGCTGCTTCGTCCGTGGTTTGGGGCTCTTTGAGCGGGTACAAATAGGTGGTTTTGCCGGTGTATTTCATGGATGTCTGACATAGCCTGTGATAGCCTCTATTTACAATACTTTTCCCCCCCTTTCAAACACGTATTCCGGGGTTGAAAAGTCAGGTGCTGCACCACCTGTGCTCTGGGTCTGTATTCACAACCCTTTTCCCGACATTTCAAACAGTTTTCCGCACGTTTTAAACACTTATTTGCAATGTCCATTTCATGGACACCACTCTATGTATTAATGTCCGTGATATGGACATGTTATTCTGTACACACCACGGACAATGATGTCCACAAGGTGGACTCTGCGGGGAAAGCTCGTCAGTCTCCGGGTCTTTTTCCACGTGGAAGGCCCCTGCACTGGGTATCTATGTAGCACCCCAGCTTATTTTTATTTTGCCCTGGGGCCGAACTGCATGCCTGTACACTTGGAGTACCGCGACCTGTAGTTAATGTCCACACGGTGGACACACAGGTCCCTAAGGTATGTTAGGAGTCGGAGCTGGAGACCCTTTGTCCTTTTCAGCTTGTTTTCCCTTTGCTTTCGACATTGCCGGAGGTCTTTGCAGTTAACACTGGCTTATAAAGCCGTTGACAAAAAATTATGTTGAAAAAGGACAAGGTTTAAAAGGTAAATAAGAGTGGGAAATCTAGAGCCAACCGAGCGCGCGTCTATTCAGCACACCCCATACCGGAAGTCAAGACATTTTAAACTTTAGGCAGAAATATTGGTTTTATGTCAGGATGGCCGAGCGGTCTAAGGCGCCAGACTCAAGGACTAGCTTCTTCCTGAGCAAAGGGACTTCTGGTCTCCACATGGAGGCGTGGGTTCAAATCCCACTCCTGACAGAGTGTTTTACCTGGGCTTTAACCCCCCGTTGGGTTGTAGCATTTTAGGGTGTATTAATCCTAGATCGTTCGAACCATTTTTTAAAAAACCTTTCACCTCCAGGTTGGGTTAGTTGGGTCAATGTGTGCACGGCAGAACTAGGGCAAAACGAGAAAGCCTAGAGAAGGGTGTTTTGGATTGCCCTTCAATCAAACTCTGTTGTCCTTTTTTCGCAATCGGAATGCAATCGGCTCTTCCATCTGAAATGGAAAATGTTGGCCTATATTGGCACTTTTGCTAGCCTGGCTAGCTCAGTCGGTAGAGCATGAGACTCTTAATCTCAGGGTCGTGGGTTCGAGCCCCACGTTGGGCTGCAGTATTTTAGGGTGTCTTGATTCTAGATCATTCAGCCCAGTTGTTTCCAAACCTTGAATCTTCACTTCCAGGTTTGGTTCATTGAGTAAATGTGAACACCCCAGAACTAGGGCAAAACGAGAAATGATAGAGAAGGGTGTTTCGGATTACCTTCAATCAAACTCTGTAGCCCTTTTTTTGCAATCGGAATGCAATCGGCCCTTCCATCTGAATTTCTAAACTTTGATAAATAGATCAGTGGGTGTTGTATTTCAAAGTTCCCATAGGTCAACCAGTAAACCTTTTATTTCTGTACAGCAATAAAAGTCAGGAAACCCTTATAATAAAAAACCCTTACAATGCAAATATATGATGAATAGCTCAATGGGCGTTGATTATCTAAGTCACCAATGAGTCTGTCCACTTTTAGTTTAGTTTTTAAAAAGACATTTTAAACTTTAGGCAGAAATATTGGTTATATGTCAGGATGGCCGAGTGGTCTAAGGCGCCAGACTCAAGGTTGACTCCTTCCTGAGTGAAAAGGGACTTCTGGTCTCCAAATGGAGGCGTGGGTTCAAATCCCACTTCTGACAGTGATTTTTACCTGCAGGTTACATTGCTGCATTTAATGTCTGTTTACAAGTCATTTGTAAAGTTGAGACTGAATAATGCAGATTTTTGTGTCAGGATGGCCGAGTGGTCTAAGGCGCCAGACTCAAGGACTAGCTCCTTCCTGAGTAAAAAGGGACTTCTGGTCTCCACATGGAGGCGTGGGTTCAAATCCCACTTCTGACAGTGATTATTACCTACAGGTTACATTGCTGCGTTTCATGTCTGTTTACAAGTCATTTGTAAAGTTGAGACTGAATAATGCAGATTTTCGTGTCAGGATGGCCGAGTGGTCTAAGGCGCCAGACTCAAGGACTAGCTCCTTCCTGAGCAAAGGGACTTCTGGTCTCCACATGGAGGCGTGGGTTCAAATCCCACTCCTGACAGAGTGTTTTACCTGGGCTTTAACCCCCCGTTGGGCAGTAGCATTTTAGGGTGTATTAATCCTAGATCGTTCTAACAATTTTTTAAAAAACCTTTCACCTTTCACCTCCAGGTTGGGTTAGTTGGGTCAATGTGTGCACGGCAGAACTAGGGCAAAACGAGAAAGCCTAGAGAAGGGTGTTTTGGATTGCCCTTCAATCAAACTCTGTAGCCCTTTTTTCGCAATCGGAATGCAATCGGCTCTTCCATCTGAAATGGAAAATGTTGGCCTATATTGGCACTTTTGCTAGCCCGGCTAGCTCAGTCGGTAGAGCATGAGACTCTTAATCTCAGGGTCGTGGGTTCGAGCCCCACGTTGGGCTGCAGTATTTTAGGGTGACTTGATTCTAGATCATTCAGCCCAGTTGTTTCCAAACCTTGAATCTTCACTTCCAGGTTTGGTTCATTGAGTAAATGTGAACACCCCAGAACTAGGGCAAAACGAGAAATGATAGAGAAGTGTGTTTCGGATTACCTTCAATCAAACTCTGTAGCCCTTTTTTTGCAATCGGAATGCAATCGGCCCTTCCATCTGAATTTCTAAACTTTGATAAATAGATCAGTGGGTGTTGTATTTCAAAGTTCCCATAGGTCAACCAGTAAACCTTTTATTTCTGTACAGCAGGGGTCGGCAACCCCTGGCACGCGTGCCAGCATTGGCACGCGGCACCGTAACCAGTGGCACACTAGGAATAAGTGGAATAAGTGTGCACAATATTTAAATTGTATTTTCGGATCCTGAACGAGACCGCCGCCAGAGCGCGTCTCCCCGTTCCCTGCAGAAGGAAGTAATGCGCGTAATGCAGCCCCGCTCTCTTTATCTCCAGGTGACTTTCTGCCGCTTTCCTCCGTGGTGCAGTGCAGCTGATCGTTTCACCACGGAGGAAAGCACTTAACTCATGGCAGTTCCCATAAGGAGCTGTACAAATGCCGCAGTTTTTGCGTGGCTGTGTCTTTAGTTGAAAGACCAGTGGCGATCTGCTCACCTCTCATTGAAATAATATGCTACAAAGGGGCGGACTGGCCATCTGTGTGTTGAACTTTCCTGTCGGCTCCCAGACCGTAGTCGAGGAGGGCAGAAGCAACAAGCTTCAGGTTCAATAACCCACTTTAGCTTCAATGACTGGAGAGAGGCGAGCTCTTCTTGGGAGGCCGTTGCATTTATTTAGCTGTTCTTCTGTTAAAAAAATACATCACAGACCTCTGTTGTTCTGCTTCCTCCTTTCACTTCCAGAAACATACACACGTTCTCTCCATAGGTTCTCTCACTGTCGCTCTACCATCCACACACACACATGCACAAGCCACACCCCTCTCTCTCTCTTAAAGGGACAGCGATCTCATCTCACTCTGCATGACCCTAATATCATAACATGTGTGCTCTGGAGAATCACAGAACGGACGATCGTCGTTATTATTATGCCGTTAAAACAATTATTTAAATGTTTTGTTAAATTCGGCATCATGTAAGTTGCATCACAGGTCCACACACTGCTTCCCCGCAGCGAGGCTCCCCCGCCCTCCTGCTGATAGTTGACGAGCGTCAAGCTCCTCAACCCCCCCCACCGTTGATAATTCTCGATCGTTGGCACGCTGATAAAAAAAATAATTTTAAATGGCACTTCATATCAAAAAGGTTGCCGACCCCTGCTGTACAGCAATAAAAGTCAGGAAACCCTTATAATAAAAAACCCTTACAATGCAAATATATGATGAATAGCTCAATGGGCGTTGATTATCTAAGTCACCAATGAGTCTGTCCACTTTTAGTTTAGTTTTTAAAAAGACATTTTAAACTTTAGGCAGAAATGTTGGTTTTTTGTCAGGATGGCCGAGTGGTCTAAGGCGCCAGACTCAAGGTTGACTCCTTCCTGAGTGATAAGGGACTTCTGGTCTCCAAATGGAGGCGTGGGTTCAAATCCCACTTCTGACAGTGATTTTTACCTGCAGGTTACATTGCTGCGTTTAATGTCTGTTTACAAGTCATTTGTAAAGTTGAGACTGAATAATACAGATTTTCGTGTCAGGATGGCCGAGCGGTCTAAGGCGCCAGACTCAAGGACTAGCTCCTTCCTGAGCAAAGGGACTTCTGGTCTCCACATGGAGGCGTGGGTTCAAATCCCACTCCTGACAGAGTGTTTTACCTGGGCTTTAGCCCCCCGTTGGGCAGTAGCATTTTAGGGTGTATTAATCCTAGATCGTTAGAAAAAAATTTTTAAAAACCTTTCACCTCCAGGTTGGGTTAGTTGGGTCAATGTGTGCACGGCAGAACTAGGGCAAAACGAGAAAGCCTAGAGAAGGGTGTTTTGGATTGCCCTTCAATCAAACTCTGTATCCCTTTTTTCGCAATCGGAATGCAATCGGCTCTTCCATCTGAAATGGAAAATGTTGGCCTATATTGGCACTTTTGCTAGCCCGGCTAGCTCAGTCGGTAGAGCATGAGACTCTTAATCTCAGGGTCGTGGGTTCGAGCCCACGTTGGGCTGCAGTATTTTAGGGTGTCTTGATTCTAGATCATTCAGCCCAGTTGTTTCCAAACCCTGAATCTTCACTTCCAGGTTTGGTTCATTGAGTAAATGTGAACACCCCAGAACGAGGGCAAAACGAGAAATGATAGAGAAGGGTGTTTCGGATTACCTTCAATCAAACTCTGTAGCCCTTTTTTTGCAATCGGAATGCAATCGGCCCTTCCATCTGAATTTCTAAACTTTGATAAATAGATCAGTGGGTGTTGTATTTCAAAGTTCCCATAGGTCAACCAGTAAACCTTTTATTTCTGTACAGCAATAAAAGTCAGGAAACCCTTATAATAAAAAACCCTTACAATGCAAATATATGATGAATAACTCAATGGGCGTTGATTATCTCAGTCACCAATGAGTCTGTCCACTTTTAGTTTAGTTTTTAAAAAGACATTTTAAACTTTAGGCAGAAATATTGGTTTTATGTCAGGATGGCCGAGTGGTCTAAGGCACCAGACTCAAGGACTAGCTCCTTCCTGAGCAAAGGGACTTCTGGTCTCCACATGGAGGCGTGGGTTCAAATCCCACTTCTGACAGTGATTTTTACCTGCAGGTTACATTGCTGCGTTTAATGTCTGTTTACAAGTCATTTGTAAAGTTGAGACTGAATAATGCAGATTTTCGTGTCAGGATGGCCGAGAGGTCTAAGGCGCCAGACTCAAGGACTCGCTCCTTCCTGAGCAAAGGGACTTCTGGTCTCCACATGGAGGCGTGGGTTCAAATCCCACTCCTGACAGAGTGTTTTACCTGGGCTTTAGCCCCCCGTTGGCAGTAGCATTTTAGGGTGTATTAACCCTAGATCGTTAGAAAACATTTTTTTAAAACCTTTCACCTCCAGGTTGGGTTAGTTGGGTCAATGTGTGCACGGCAGAACTAGGGCAAAACGAGAAAGCCTAGAGAAGGGTGTTTTGGATTGCCCTTCAATCAAACTCTGTAGCCCTTTTTTCGCAATCGGAATGCAATCGGCTCTTCCATCTGAAATGTAAAATGTTGGCCTATATTGGCACTTTTGCTAGCCCGGCTAGCTCAGTCGGTAGAGCATGAGACTCTTAATCTCAGGGTCGTGGGTTCGAGCCCCACGTTGGGCTGCAGTATTTTAGGGTGTCTTGATTCTAGATCATTCAGCCCAGTTGTTTCCAAACCTTGAATCTTCACTTCCAGGTTTGGTTCATTGAGTAAATGTGAACACCCCAGAACTAGGGCAAAACGAGAAATGATAGAGAAGGGTGTTTCGGATTACCTTCAATCAAACTCTGTAGCCCTTTTTTTGCAATCGGAATGCAATCGGCCCTTCCATCTGAATTTCTAAACTTTGATAAATAGATCAGTGGGTGTTGTATTTCAAAGTTCCCATAGGTCAACCAGTAAACCTTTTATTTCTGTACAGCAATAAAAGTCAGGAAACCCTTATAATAAAAAACCCTTACAATGCAAATATATGATGAATAGCTCAATGGGCGTTGATTATCTAAGTCACCAATGAGTCTGTCCACTTTTAGTTTAGTTTTTAAAAAGACATTTTAAACTTTAGGCAGAAATGTTGGTTTTATGTCAGGATGGCCGAGTGGTCTAAGGCGCCAGACTCAAGGTTGACTCCTTCCTGAGTGAAAAGGGACTTCTGGTCTCCAAATGGAGGCGTGGGTTCAAATCCCACTTCTGACAGTGATTTTTACCTACAGGTTACATTGCTGCGTTTAATGTCTGTTTACAAGTCATTTGTAAAGTTGAGACTGAATAATGCAGATTTTCGTGTCAGGATGGCCGAGTGGTCTAAGGCGCCAGACTCAAGGACTAGCTCCTTCCTGAGCAAAGGGACTTCTGGTCTCCACATGGAGGCGTGGGTTCAAATCCCACTCCTGACAGAGTGTTTTACCTGGGCTTTAACCCCCCGTTGGGCAGTAGCATTTTAGGGTGTATTAATCCTAGATCGTTCTAACAATTTTTTAAAAAACCTTTCACCTTTCACCTCCAGGTTGGGTTAGTTGGGTCAATGTGTGCACGGCAGAACTAGGGCAAAACGAGAAAGCCTAGAGAAGGGTGTTTTGGATTGCCCTTCAATCAAACTCTGTAGCCCTTTTTTCGCAATCGGAATGCAATCGGCTCTTCCATCTGAAATGGAAAATGTAGGCCTATATTGGCACTTTTGCTAGCCCGGCTAGCTCAGTCGGTAGAGCATGAGACTCTTAATCTCAGGGTCGTGGGTTCGAGCCCCACGTTGGGCTGCAGTATTTTAGGGTGACTTGATTCTAGATCATTCAGCCCAGTTGTTTCCAAACCTTGAATCTTCACTTCCAGGTTTGGTTCATTGAGTAAATGTGAACACCCCAGAACTAGGGCAAAATGAGAAATGATAGAGAAGTGTGTTTCGGATTACCTTCAATCAAACTCTGTAGCCCTTTTTTTGCAATCGGAATGCAATCGGCCCTTCCATCTGAATTTCTAAACTTTGATAAATAGATCAGTGGGTGTTGTATTTCAAAGTTCCCATAGGTCAACCAGTAAACCTTTTATTTCTGTACAGCAATAAAAGTCAGGAAACCCTTATAATAAAAAACCCTTACAATGCAAATATATGATGAATAGCTCAATGGGCGTTGATTATCTAAGTCACCAATGAGTCTGTCCACTTTTAGTTTAGTCTTTAAAAAGACATTTTAAACTTTAGGCAGAAATATTGGTTTTATGTCAGGATGGCCGAGTGGTCTAAGTCGCCGGACTCAAGGTTGACTCCTTCCTGAGTAAAAAGGGACTTCTGGTCTCCACATGGAGGCGTGGGTTCAAATCCCACTTCTGACAGTGATTTTACCTGCAGGTTACATTGCTGCGTTTAATGTCTGTTTACAAGTCATTTGTAAAGTTGAGACTGAATAATTCAGATTTTGGTGTCAGGATGGCCGAGCGGTCTAAAGCGCCAGACTCAAGGACTAACTCCTTCCTGAGTAAAAAGGGACTTCTGGTCTCCACATGGAGGCGTGGGTTCAAATCCCACTCCTGACAGAGTGTTTTACCTGGGCTTTAACCCCCCGTTGGGCAGTAGCATTTTAGGGTGTATTAATCCTAGATCGTTCTAACAATTTTTTAAAAAACCTTTCACCTTTCACCTCCAGGTTGGGTTAGTTGGGTCAATGTGTGCACGGCAGAACTAGGGCAAAACGAGAAAGCCTAGAGAAGGGTGTTTTGGATTGCCCTTCAATCAAACTCTGTAGCCCTTTTTTCGCAATCGGAATGCAATCGGCTCTTCCATCTGAAATGGAAAATGTTGGCCTATATTGGCACTTTTGCTAGCCCGGCTAGCTCAGTCGGTAGAGCATGAGACTCTTAATCTCAGGGTCGTGGGTTCGATCCCACGTTGGGCTGCAGTATTTTAGGGTGACTTGATTCTAGATCATTCAGCCCAGTTGTTTCCAAACCTTGAATCTTCACTTCCAGGTTTGGTTCATTGAGTAAATGTGAACACCCCAGAACTAGGGCAAAACGAGAAATGATAGAGAAGGGTGTTTCGGATTACCTTCAATCAAACTCTGTAGCCCTTTTTTTGCAATCGGAATGCAATCGGCCCTTCCATCTGAATTTCTAAACTTTGATAAATAGATCAGTGGGTGTTGTATTTCAAAGTTCCCATAGGTCAACCAGTAAACCTTTTATTTCTGTACAGCAATAAAAGTCAGGAAACCCTTATAATAAAAAACCCTTACAATGCAAATATATGATGAATAGCTCAATGGGCGTTGATTATCTAAGTCACCAATGAGTCTGTCCACTTTTAGTTTAGTTTTTAAAAAGACATTTTAAACTTTAGGCAGAAATTTTGGTTTTATGTCAGGATGGCCGAGTGGTCTAAGGCGCCAGACTCAAGGTTGACTCCTTCCTGAGTGAAAAGGGACTTCTGGTCTCCAAATGGAGGCGTGGGTTCAAATCCCACTTCTGACAGTGATTTTTACCTGCAGGTTACATTGCTGCATTTAATGTCTGTTTACAAGTCATTTGTAAAGTTGAGACTGAATAATGCAGATTTTTGTGTCAGGATGGCCGAGTGGTCTAAGGCGCCAGACTCAAGGACTAGCTCCTTCCTGAGTAAAAAGGGACTTCTGGTCTCCACATGGAGGCGTGGGTTCAAATCCCACTTCTGACAGTGATTTTTACCTACAGGTTACATTGCTGCGTTTAATGTCTGTTTACAAGTCATTTGTAAAGTTGAGACTGAATAATGCAGATTTTCGTGTCAGGATGGCCGAGTGGTCTAAGGCGCCAGACTCAAGGACTAGCTCCTTCCTGAGCTAAGGGACTTCTGGTCTCCACATGGAGGCGTGGGTTCAAATCCCACTCCTGACAGAGTGTTTTACCTGGGCTTTAACCCCCCGTTGGGCAGTAGCATTTTAGGGTGTATTAATCCTAGATCGTTCAAACCATTTTTTTAAAAAACCTTTCACCTTTCACCTCCAGGTTGGGTTAGTTGGGTCAATGTGTGCACGGCAGAACTAGGGCAAAACGAGAAAGCCTAGAGAAGGGTGTTTTGGATTGCCCTTCAATCAAACTCTGTAGCCCTTTTTTCGCAATCGGAATGCAATCGGCTCTTCCATCTGAAATGGAAAATGTTGGCCTATATTGGCACTTTTGCTAGCCCGGCTAGCTCAGTCGGTAGAGCATGAGACTCTTAATCTCAGGGTCGTGGGTTCGAGCCCCACGTTGGGCTGCAGTATTTTAGGGTGACTTGATTCTAGATCATTCAGCCCAGTTGTTTCCAAACCTTGAATCTTCACTTCCAGGTTTGGTTCATTGAGTAAATGTGAACACCCCAGAACTAGGGCAAAACGAGAAATGATAGAGAAGTGTGTTTCGGATTACCTTCAATCAAACTCTGTAGCCCTTTTTTTGCAATCGGAATGCAATCGGCCCTTCCATCTGAATTTCTAAACTTTGATAAATAGATCAGTGGGTGTTGTATTTCAAAGTTCCCATAGGTCAACCAGTAAACCTTTTATTTCTGTACAGCAGGGGTCGGCAACCCCTGGCACGCGTGCCAGCATTGGCACGCGGCACCGTAACCAGTGGCACACTAGGAATAAGTGGAATAAGTGTGCACAATATTTAAATTGTATTTTCGGATCCTGAACGAGACCGCCGCCAGAGCGCGTCTCCCCGTTCCCTGCAGAAGGAAGTAATGCGCGTAATGCAGCCCCGCTCTCTTTATCTCCAGGTGACTTTCTGCCGCTTTCCCTCCGTGGTGCAGTGCAGCTGATCGTTTCACCACGGAGGAAAGCACTTAACTCATGGCAGTTCCCATAAGGAGCTGTACAAATGCCGCAGTTTTTTGCGTGGCTGTGTCTTTAGTTGAAAGACCAGTGGCGATCTGCTCACCTCTCATTGAAATAATATGCTACAAAGGGGCGGACTGGCCATCTGTGTGTTGAACTTTCCTGTCGGCTCCCAGACCGTAGTCGAGGAGGGCAGAAGCAACAAGCTTCAGGTTCAATAACCCACTTTAGCTTCAATGACTGGAGAGAGGCGAGCTCTTCTTGGGAGGCCGTTGCATTTATTTAGCTGTTCTTCTGTTAAAAAAATACATCACAGACCTCTGTTGTTCTGCTTCCTCCTTTCACTTCCAGAAACATACACACGTTCTCTCCATAGGTTCTCTCACTGTCGCTCTACCATCCACACACACACATGCACAAGCCACACCCCTCTCTCTCTCTTAAAGGGACAGCGATCTCATCTCACTCTGCATGACCCTAATATCATAACATGTGTGCTCTGGAGAATCACAGAACGGACGATCGTCGTTATTATTATGCCGTTAAAACAATTATTTAAATGTTTTGTTAAATTCGGCATCATGTAAGTTGCATCACAGGTCCACACACTGCTTCCCCGCAGCGAGGCTCCCCCGCCCTCCTGCTGATAGTTGACGAGCGTCAAGCTCCTCAACCCCCCCCACCGTTGATAATTCTCGATCGTTGGCACGCTGATAAAAAAAATTTTTTTAAATGGCACTTCATATCAAAAAGGTTGCCGACCCCTGCTGTACAGCAATAAAAGTCAGGAAACCCTTATAATAAAAAACCCTTACAATGCAAATATATGATGAATAGCTCAATGGGCGTTGATTATCTAAGTCACCAATGAGTCTGTCCACTTTTAGTTTAGTTTTTAAAAAGACATTTTAAACTTTAGGCAGAAATGTTGGTTTTATGTCAGGATGGCCGAGTGGTCTAAGGCGCCAGACTCAAGGTTGACTCCTTCCTGAGTGATAAGGGACTTCTGGTCTCCAAATGGAGGCGTGGGTTCAAATCCCACTTCTGACAGTGATTTTTACCTGCAGGTTACATTGCTGCGTTTAATGTCTGTTTACAAGTCATTTGTAAAGTTGAGACTGAATAATACAGATTTTCGTGTCAGGATGGCCGAGCGGTCTAAGGCGCCAGACTCAAGGACTAGCTCCTTCCTGAGCAAAGGGACTTCTGGTCTCCACATGGAGGCGTGGGTTCAAATCCCACTCCTGACAGAGTGTTTTACCTGGGCTTTAGCCCCCCGTTGGGCAGTAGCATTTTAGGGTGTATTAATCCTAGATCGTTAGAAAAATTTTTTTAAAAACCTTTCACCTCCAGGTTGGGTTAGTTGGGTCAATGTGTGCACGGCAGAACTAGGGCAAAACGAGAAAGCCTAGAGAAGGGTGTTTTGGATTGCCCTTCAATCAAACTCTGTATCCCTTTTTTCGCAATCGGAATGCAATCGGCTCTTCCATCTGAAATGGAAAATGTTGGCCTATATTGGCACTTTTGCTAGCCCGGCTAGCTCAGTCGGTAGAGCATGAGACTCTTAATCTCAGGGTCGTGGGTTCGAGCCCCCTGTTGGGCATTAGCATTTTATGGTGTATTAATCCTAGATCGTTCTAACAATTTTTTTAAAAACCTTTCACCTTTCACCTCCAGGTTGGGTTAGTTGGGTCAATGTGTGCACGGCAGAACTAGGGCAAAACGAGAAAGCCTTGAGAAGGGTGTTTTGGATTGCCCTTCAATCAAACTCTGTAGTCCTTTTTTCGCAATCGGAATGCAATCGGCTCTTCCATCTGAAATGGAAAATGTTGGCCTATATTGGCACTTTTGCTAGCCCGGCTAGCTCAGTCGGTAGAGCATGAGACTCTTAATCTCAGGGTCGTGGGTTCGAGCCCCACGTTGGGCTGCAGTATTTTAGGGTGTCTTGATTCTAGATCATTCAGCCCAGTTGTTTCCAAACCTTGAATCTTCACTTCCAGGTTTGGTTCATTGAGTAAATGTGAACACCCCAGAACGAGGGCAAAACGAGAAATGATAGAGAAGGGTGTTTCGGATTACCTTCAATCAAACTCTGTAGCCCTTTTTTTGCAATCGGAATGCAATCGGCCCTTCCATCTGAATTTCTAAACTTTGATAAATAGATCAGTGGGTGTTGTATTTCAAAGTTCCCATAGGTCAACCAGTAAACCTTTTATTTCTGTACAGCAATAAAAGTCAGGAAACCCTTATAATAAAAAACCCTTACAATGCAAATATATGATGAATAACTCAATGGGCGTTGATTATCTCAGTCACCAATGAGTCTGTCCACTTTTAGTTTAGTTTTTAAAAAGACATTTTAAACTTTAGGCAGAAATATTGGTTTTATGTCAGGATGGCCGAGTGGTCTAAGGCGCCAGACTCAAGGACTAGCTCCTTCCTGAGCAAAGGGACTTCTGGTCTCCACATGGAGGCGTGGGTTCAAATCCCACTTCTGACAGTGATTTTTACCTGCAGGTTACATTGCTGCGTTTAATGTCTGTTTACAAGTCATTTGTAAAGTTGAGACTGAATAATGCAGATTTTCGTGTCAGGATGGCCGAGAGGTCTAAGGCGCCAGACTCAAGGACTCGCTCCTTCCTGAGCAAAGGGACTTCTGGTCTCCACATGGAGGCGTGGGTTCAAATCCCACTCCTGACAGAGTGTTTTACCTGGGCTTTAGCCCCCCGTTGGCAGTAGCATTTTAGGGTGTATTAACCCTAGATCGTTAGAAAACATTTTTTTAAAACCTTTCACCTCCAGGTTGGGTTAGTTGGGTCAATGTGTGCACGGCAGAACTAGGGCAAAACGAGAAAGCCTAGAGAAGGGTGTTTTGGATTGCCCTTCAATCAAACTCTGTAGCCCTTTTTTCGCAATCGGAATGCAATCGGCTCTTCCATCTGAAATGGAAAATGTTGGCCTATATTGGCACTTTTGCTAGCCCGGCTAGCTCAGTCGGTAGAGCATGAGACTCTTAATCTCAGGGTCGTGGGTTCGAGCCCCACGTTGGGCTGCAGTATTTTAGGGTGTCTTGATTCTAGATCATTCAGCCCAGTTGTTTCCAAACCTTGAATCTTCACTTCCAGGTTTGGTTCATTGAGTAAATGTGAACACCCCAGAACTAGGGCAAAACGAGAAATGATAGAGAAGGGTGTTTCGGATTACCTTCAATCAAACTCTGTAGCCCTTTTTTTGCAATCGGAATGCAATCGGCCCTTCCATCTGAATTTCTAAACTTTGATAAATAGATCAGTGGGTGTTGTATTTCAAAGTTCCCATAGGTCAACCAGTAAACCTTTTATTTCTGTACAGCAATAAAAGTCAGGAAACCCTTATAATAAAAAACCCTTACAATGCAAATATATGATGAATAGCTCAATGGGCGTTGATTATCGAAGTCACCAATGAGTCTGTCCACTTTTAGTTTAGTTTTTAAAAGACATTTTAAACTTAGGCAGAAATTTTGGTTTTATGTCAGGATGGCCGAGTGGTCTAAGGCGCCAGACTCAAGGTTGACTCCTTCCTGAGTGAAAAGGGACTTCTGGTCTCCAAATGGAGGCGTGGGTTCAAATCCCACTTCTGACAGTGATTTTTACCTACAGGTTACATTGCTGCGTTTAATGTCTGTTTACAAGTCATTTGTAAAGTTGAGACTGAATAATGCAGATTTTCGTGTCAGGATGGCCGAGTGGTCTAAGGCGCCAGACTCAAGGACTAGCTCCTTCCTGAGCAAAGGGACTTCTGGTCTCCACATGGAGGCGTGGGTTCAAATCCCACTCCTGACAGAGTGTTTTACCTGGGCTTTAACCCCCCCGTTGGGTTGTAGCATTTTAGGGTGTATTAATCCTAGATCGTTCAAACCATTTTTTAAAAAACCTTTCACCTTTCACCTCCAGGTTGGGTTAGTTGGGTCAATGTGTGCACGGCAGAACTAGGGCAAAACGAGAAAGCCTAGAGAAGGGTGTTTTGGATTGCCCTTCAATCAAACTCTGTAGCCCTTTTTTTCGCAATCGGAATGCAATCGGCTCTTCCATCTGAAATGGAAAATGTAAGGCCTATATTGGCACTTTTGCTAGCCCGGCTAGCTCAGTCGGTAGAGGCATGGACTCTTAATCTCAGGGTCGTGGGTTCGAGCCCCACGTTGGGCTGCAGTATTTTAGGGTGACTTGATTCTAGATCATTCAGCCCAGTTGTTTTCCAAACCTTGAAATCTTCACTTCCAGTTGGTTCATTGAGTAAATGTGAACACCCCAAGAACTAGGGCAAACGAGAAATGATAGAGAAGGGTGTTTCGGATTACCTTCAATCAAACTCTGTAGCACTTTTTTTGCAATCGGAATGCAATCGGCCCTTCCATCTGAATTTCTAAACTTTGATAAATAGATCAGTGGGTGTTGTATTTCAAAGTTCCCATAGGTCAAACCAGTAAACCTTTATTTCTGTACAGCAATAAAAGTCAGGAAACCCTTATAATAAAAAACCCTTACAATGCAAATATATGATGAATAGCTCAATGGGCGTTGATTATCTAAGTCACCAATGAGTCTGTCCACTTTTAGTTTTTAAAAAGACATTTTAAACTTTAGGCAGAAATTTTGGTTTTATGTCAGGATGGCCGAGTGGTCTAAGTCGCCGGACTCAAGGTTGACTCCTTCCTGAGTAAAAAGGGACTTCTGGTCTTCACATGGAGGTGTGGGTTCAAATCCCACTTCTGACAGTGATTTTTACCTGCAGGTTACATTGCTGCGTTTAATGTCTGTTTACAAAGTCATTTGTAAGTTGAGAACTGAATAATTCAGATTTTGTGTCAGGATGGCCGAGCTGGTCTAAGAGCCGCCAGACTCAAGACTAACTCCTTCCTGAGTAAAAAGGGACTTCTGGTCTCCACATGGAGGCCGTGGGTTCAAATCCCACTTCTGACAGTGATTATTACCTACAGGTTACATTGCTGTGTTTCACATGTCTGTTTACAAGCCATTTGTAAAGTTGAGACTGAATAATGCAGATTTTCGTGTCAAGATGGCCGAGTGGTCTAAGGCGCCAGACTCAAGGACTAGCTCCTTCCTGAGCAAAGGGACTTCTGGTCTCCACATGGAGGCGTGGGTTCAAATCCCACTTCTGACAGTGATTTTTACCTGCAGGTTACATTGCTGCGTTTAATGTCTGTTTACAAGTCATTTGTAAAGTTGAGACTGAATAATGAATATTTTCGTGTCAGGATGGCCGAGAGTCTATAAGGCGCCAGACTCAAGGACTCGCTCCTTCCTGAGGCAAAAGGGACTTCTGGTCTCCACATGGGAGGCGGGGTTCAAATCCCACTCCTGA
>CADEHL010000504.1:0-34223 GCA_902827135.1 Harpagifer antarcticus | reverse complement strand
TTCCTTTTGATATTCTGTCCAAATGATCACATTTTTTCTAAATAAAATCCTGACTCTTGTCTCACGAATCTAACTTTTTTCAAATTCCTGACTTTCTACAAATTTACATGAAATTAAGACTTTTGAAAAAATTCCGACTTGCTCTAATTTAGATTTTTATTCCAGAATTCTTTCTTTTTTCCAAACTCCTGACTTTTAATATAATTCAAACTTTCTTTTAAAAAGACACTTTTTACAAAAAATTCTGAGCGGATCAGCTGTTCTGTAGGATGATACTGTAAGTGTGAATCTATACGCCTACTTCCTGAATCTGCTTTATGAAACATATATTATTTATTTTTTACACGTGGCCCTAATCATCTTCTTTGAAAAATTCCCAGAATCCAGATTTTTCTCAAAATTCAAAAAAGATTTCCTCAAAATTCTGACCTATTTGTAAAATCATACTTTTTCAAATCTCCGATACTTTTTTCATAATTCTAACTTCTTTCTCAAATTCCTGTATTTTTACATATTTCTTGCTTCTTTTTCAAAACAGCTGTTCTCTTCTCTGTGAGCTGTTCTGTTCTGTAGGCTAACACTGTAACTGTGAATCTATACGCCTACAGCCTGCATCTGCTTTATGAGTGTCTCAGTCTTGGGGCTTGGACTGTGAGCCGGTTCAAGTCCCCGACCAGACCTAAATATGGAGTGTGGACTGCTACTTGGAGAGGTCCCAGTTCACCTCCTGCCCTGCCGTGGTGCCCTTGAGCAAGGCACCGGACACCCCCCTTCCCCCCTCACTCCCATTGCTCACCGGGCGCTAATAGCTGCCCACTGCTCCTAGCACTAGACTCCTGGTTCTAGGATGGGTTCAAAGCAGAGAACACATGTCACTGTGTGCTGTGTGACCAATGACCATTAAAGAGGGTTTCATCCCTCCCAATTATATTCTATATATATATATATATATATATATATATATCTATATCTATCTATATATACACATGGCCCTAATCAATCTCAGAATCCAGATGTCTTTTTTCAAAATTCCATTCTTTTTCAAAATTCTGACTATTTTACAAAAATCTAAATTTTTAGAAAGTGTTCTGACTTTTTCCCAAATGTATTTTGTACCAGAAAGTGTGTTACATTAGCAACTAATTATTGGTCTTGCTTTATAAAAAGATGACTGCATCTATACTCCTTCTGCCTGAATCTGCTTCATGGTTTTCTTCATTTGTTTTAATAAACACATTGGCCAGCTGTAAAAGAGAAAAGTACATTAAGGGGTTAACCTTATGGAGACACATAGGACAACGTTCATGATTGTCCCACTCGCAGTATTGCAAATAGCTTCAGTCGTACTGTCATTAGTAATCTGTCAACCAATCAGTGAGGTTATATTCAGCATTTAAAAAATGACACTTAAACATAAATGTGACGCTGTGTCACAAGAACAAACGTCCCATTTGAATTGTTTCTGCTTTAAAGTGGACACTATTGTCTTTTATCATTCATTATGGAAGCTTTCGGTTTATTTTTTATTTGTACTGACCATAGTCAAATTGTTTGAGTTAAATTGAAAAGCACCACCTGCTCGATGCTGTACCCGAATTCAAGGTGAAATCTACAGGTCAAGCCCAAATAGAAAAGCAAAGGTCTGACGAATTTCAAAGGGCTCTTCAAAATCAACTGAGAAGCAAAGCATATACTATCAAACTGAATGACACATCTGTTGCATCCTAGAATAGAAATAGAATAGAATAGTTTAATGTCATTATACATGTACATGAGAAATGCTTCTCCCTTTCAAGGGTGCCATCAAAACAAAACATCACAACATAAGACAACAAAATACACGCATACTTAGGAATAAGGGGTCAATGAATAGAGAGTAAAGTGCAGTAATTATTTCCAGGAGTATAAAAATAAAATCTGTAATGTAATAAACAATAATAATAGTGTGTATTTATAATAATAATAATGATATATATGTATATGTACAGAGTCACATTGTCAGGTGCTAAGAGCAATGATGGCTCTTGGGAAAAGTGTCTTTGAGTCGGTTTGTTTTGGAGGCACCTGTAGCGCCTGCCGGAGAGCAGCAGGTTGAACATGTGGAGGCCGGGGTGTGATCCTTTGCATTGTATAGCATCACACAATCAACAGAGCACTGGTCCGTAGATACATTGAGGGGGTCCTTTAAAGGTTTTTAAGAGACACGGCACGCAAACATTGTTTTTCAAGTACTGGTCAATTTTGAGATGTTGTGCTATTTTGATTCTCTAACAGGTCAGGCTTTTGGAAGGGATTCAGCAGGTGAACCTACATGCTCATAAAGTAGTGTGTTCAAGGCTTTCATTGGCCATACGGACATAGAGCTACAGGGTAGTCAGGACGATGAACAGGTTACAGGCGCAACACAACAACACAGAAAGTAAATACAAAAAGAAAAACAGCTCAGATTTCCTTCCTGCTTCTTTAAACTCCAGTCTGTGCTCATGGGTTCAGTGTGCGTGGACAGACTGAACCTGCTTCATGAAAGGCAGGTTTTCCTTCAATAAAATCCTAAATATCTTGCTTTCTACTTTTCTGAGGTCCCATTGATCTGTTGTCTCACATGTTGTCTCACATGTTGTCTCACATGTTGTCTCACATGTTGTCTCACATGTTGTCTCACATGTTGTCTCACATGTTGTCTCACAAGCGTTACTTCACTAAAAACCATATTATTGTATTACTGATACTCAGAATAGGTAGCATTTTTAGTCATTGTAATCCCGACCCTGTGCACGACGCAATGAAGTTAAATTGTGTATTTTCTGTTTAAACAAGCCTCCTTTAAGACCTCATAGCTAATAAACGTCGTTATGCACACAGGCCGGTATAAAACATGAAGCTCCTTTGAGGCTCTTGTTAATCTTGTGTTTTACATTCAGTCCGGCCAAAACTTTATTACCCAGCCTTTTGTTCGCTCACCAAGCTCCACTCACAAAGGAACCCGCACAAATGTGATTTCAGGGAACGGAGAGAGTGGGGAGAAGATGACAAGCGAAGCAAAACAGCGCTTTTGGGGACGACATAATTCACTTGAGAAAGTCAGAATATTCGCTGATGCGCCGGCCCCGCTCCGCCGCACTATAATGTGATAGAAAGCCAGTGTCTGCTCAACAATCCAGGCCGGAACAGAGGTCAGGTTCTGGCTATTATCCTCCCTCGATGCACTCCTACCTGCACTACTTCCCCGTGCTTCCCAAAGAATAGCCCCCGGCGCTTTGTTAGCACTAATGCAATCAGCTTGTCTTCAGGAGGGGAGTCTGGAGGCGGCTTTGTGCAGCCGCGAGGCCGAGTCAGCAGCACGCTGAGACTGGAAGCGTCAGGACTGGACTTGTGGATGACAGTGACGCTATTAAATATGAAAGGAGAGCAGAGAAAGGGTGCAGGAGGGGGGTAATAAAGAGTGGAAGGGTTAAAAGCAGACAAAGGGGGAGGGGCAGGATTATCAGAGGAAGAGCAGTAGGGTAGAGGTGGAGACAAAGGGGACAGTGAAGAGGGGAGGGGGGGTCGAGCAGAGGAGATGAGCACGGTAGATGATACAAGGGATGTGACATTTAGGTGATACCTGGTGTCTCTACTTTAAAGAGTCCTCTCCTGCTGATGTTCAGGTGTATATCAGTATGTAGTGTCTCTACTTTAAAGAGTCCTCTCCTGCTGATGTTCAGGTGTATTATCAGTATGTAGAGTCTCTACTTTAAAGAGTCCTCTCTGCTGATGTTCAGGTGTATATCAGTATGTAGTGTCTCTACTTTAAAGAGTCCTCTCCTGCTGATGTTCAGGTGTATATCAGTATGTAGTGTCTCTACTTAAAGAGTCCTCTCCTGCTGATGTTCAGGTGTATATCATATGTAGTGTCTCTACTTAAAAGAGTCCTCTCCTGCTGATGTTCAGGTGTATATCAGTATGTAGTGTCTCTACTTTAAAGAGTCCTCTCCAACATGTGTGTGTCCTGTGTGGTGTACTGGCAGATATGTCCTTCATCCATCAGGCTAAACTGGCCACAGTGGTGAGAAAACACTCATCTACCTGACCTGAGCTGCACTGATCAACACCACGGACACACCATCCATCACACACACACACACACACACACACACACACACACACACACACACACCACACACACACACACACACACACAGCAGCACACAGCGGACACACACACAGACACACACACACACACACCACACCACACACACACACGACACACACACAACACCCACACACACACAGCCACACACACACATCCACACACACACACACACAGCACACCACACACACACACACACACACCACACACACACACCACACACACTAACCACACCACACCACACACACCACACACCTACACACACACCACACACACACACACACCACACACCACACCCACACACACACACACACACACACACCACACACACACACACACACACACACAACACACACAACCCCCACACACACACACCCACACACCAACACACACCACACACACAGCATGATCAGAATTATAATCCACTGACATATCTCACTAGACAACCTCCCCCTGCTTGCAGTAACACAGCACTGCATTTTAAGGCCATCGATGACAGTGATTGTCTCTACATTATATTACACCGTTGTCAGCGACAGTAGAAGAGAGAAGTAACTTGTGGTCATTTAAAACACCTGGAAAGCTCTTTAAATAAACATGAAAGTGGGTGTGGTTTACTTTATATAAAACGACTTCACCCCGCCTCCAGCTCGGCGTACTCGGCTAGGCTGCGAGGACTTTAAATGAAACTAGGAACCACATCGCACCGATCCTGGCTTCCACACACACTGGCTACCTGTTGCTTTCAGAGTCTATTTAAAAGTATAACTTTTAGTGCCTCGTGCCTGAGGAGAGCAGGGCTGCAAACTCTTTTTAAAACCCACTTGTTTAGAGTTGTTTTTATCTGATATTCCTTATGTTTAATTCCTCTCTGTGTTCTATAATGTTTGTTGTTGTTGTTGTATTGAATTCTCTGTGTTTGTTTGTATGGTCTTCCTTTTGTGATAGCACTTTGTAACTCAGTTTGAAAGGGGCTATATAAATAAAGTGTATTATTATTTGCCATTGAGCCAAATGTTCTTATCCAGTATGCAAAGTATAATTGACTGAACTAGAAGTAAGAGCTTCGATCTGATTGGACGAAATAGACCTTTGAACTGGACAAAATAAACAGTGTAAATAAAATATATACATTTAAGTTAAGTATTGTACAATTTCTAAAGTACTTTTCACTTGTATAGGTATTTCTATGATATGCTTTTAGTACTCCACTATGCTTTGTAAGTGAATATTATCCACTACATTTATTTGGGAGCTTTAATGACTCATCCCCACCTCCGTCAGCTATAACATTAATGTTAAAAAACACATTAATACTATATATTATCCAGTAAAGAAAGATGTACTTATGAATCTAAGCACTCTTACTTCAAATTGATTTTTGAAACCTTGAGCACGTCTCCCTTGGAAAGGAGATCAAGGTTTGAAATGAAATGAAACTATTTACTTTTAGTAAGATGAATGCAGTATTTTCACAACGTAGTGTTGTTGATTGTGTATATAGGATATACGGGCGACTGTGGCTGCGAGGGAGTGCGGTCGTCTTTCCACCAGAAGGTTGTGGGTTCGATCCCAGCCCATGTAGTCAACATGTCGATGTGTCTTTGGGCAAGATACTTAACCCTGAGTTGCTCCCGATGGCCAACGGTGTGTGAATGTTAGGTCCTAGAGTCCTAGAGTAAGGTACACTGCTCTGTGTGAATGGGTGAATGACATGTAGTATGTAAAGCGCTTTGAGGGGTCTTAAAGACTGGATAAAGCGCTATATAAGTACAGACCATTTAACGTATACATAATTTTATATTTGGGAGTGTTGGAAACGCCATTTCGACCTCTCTGTCTGTAAACACAAACTGAGTATTAAAGTTGACTTTGATTTTTGTTATTTTGACTTAAGAAAGAAGATCTGAACACTTCCTCCATCACTGGTTTACAATGTGTGTAGCACTCCAGTATGATATACCCAGTGGTTTTGTAATAGACAGATGTTGGGATCAGCTTTAACTCAGAGATGGTCTCATTACCTTCGTGCTGCCTTCAGGGTCCAACTCGTTGACGCAGGAAATGTACTCCTGCATCGCCTGATCCGCCTCCATGTCTCCCAGCTGCTTCCAGGCCTGCCTGTAATCAGACCATGGTGTGACTTTCATCATAAACCTGGAGTATAAACTGGGGGCGGTGCATTTAGATCTGAAACATCATGAGTGGAAATGTTTAACAAAGTATTTTAGCGTGGAGAAAGTGTGAAAGAGAGCGTAAACATAGAAGGTTTTCACAGACAGACATTCTCTCTCTCTCTGGCCACATACCATTTTCTCTGTCCTTCAAAGTCAAAGAAGCCAGGTTTCTGTGTATTGCACTTTCCCACTTTGGCCTGAAAAGAAAAACAAGTCTGAAAGATCCATCTTTATTCAAATATCATCAGACGTCAACATCCTGCAGACAGAGGCATCAAATCAGATCAAGGGTTATTTATAAAGGATGTGTGGTGGAGCCAAAGTGCTGAACATATAATAAAAATAGCCTACAGTAGAGACACTGCAGCAAATACAACAGCACAGATTGTTCAGAATATCAGTATGAGAAAAACGACACCCTCTGTCCTTAGACTCTCTATCCTTAGACCCTCTGTCCTTAGACCCTCTATCCTTAGACCCTCTGTCCTCAGACCCTCTGTCCTTAGACCCTCTGTCCTTAGACCCTCTATCCTTAGACCCTCTGTCCTCAGACCCTCTGTCCTTAGACCCTCTATCCTTAGACCCTCTGTCCTTAGACCCTCTGTCCTTAGACCCTCTGTCCTTAGACCCTCTGTCCTCAGACCCTCACATCGTACAAGGAAACACTTCCAGAGAAACCCCACAGTCTAAAGGGAACATGGGAGAACCCTCAGGGAGAGCAACAGAGGAGGGATCCCTCTCCCAGGACGGACAGACGTGCAATAGATGCCGTGTGTAAATCCAAGAGATAATACATTTCACAGCATATAGACCGAATGTTAGGAAATGCATGTGTCTGTAATGAGAAGATGAAAGGCATCTTTATCTTCCATAAAACTGTGAGTACTCAGGTAGAAGTACTCAGATCTTGTACTTGAGTAAAAGTAGAAGTATTCAGATCTTGTACTTGAGTAAAAGTAGAAGTACTCAGATCTTGTACTTGAGTAAAAGTAGAAGTTCTCAGATCTTGTACTTGAGTAAAAGTAGAAGTACTCAGATCTTGTACTTGAGTAAAAGTAGAAGTACTCAGATCTTGTACTTGAGTAAAAGTAGAAGTATTCAGATCTTGTACTTGAGTAAAAGTAGAAGTACTCAGGTATTGTACTTGAGTAAAAGTAGAAGTACTCAGGTCTTGTACTTGAGTAAAAGTAGAAGTACTCAGATCTTGTACTTGAGTAAAAGTAGAAGTACTCAGATCTTGTACTTGAGTAAAAGTAGAAGTTCTCAGATCTTGTACTTGAGTAAAAGTAGAAGTACTCAGATCTTGTACTTGAGTAAAAGTAGAAGTACTCAGATCTTGTACTTGAGTAAAAGTAGAAGTTCTCAGATCTTGTACTTGAGTAAAAGTAGAAGTACTCAGATCTTGTACTTGAGTAAAAGTAGAAGTACTCAGATCTTGTACTTGAGTAAAAGTAGAAGTATTCAGATCTTGTACTTGAGTAAAAGTAGAAGTACTCAGGTATTGTACTTAAGTAAAAGTAGAAGTACTCAGGTCTTGTACTTGAGTAAAAGTAGAAGTACTCAGATCTTGTACTTGAGTAAAAGTAGAAGTACTCAGGTATTGTACTTGAGTAAAAGTAGAAGTACTCAGATCGTGTACTTGAGTAAAAGTAGAAGTACTCAGATCTTGTACTTGAGTAAAAGTAGAAGTACTCAGATCGTGTACTTGAGTAAAAGTAGAAGTACTCAGATCGTGTACTTGAGTAAAAGTAGAAGTACTCAGATCTTGTACTTGAGTAAAAGTAGAAGTACTCAGATCTTGTACTTGAGTAAAAGTAGAAGTACTCAGATCTTGTACTTGAGTAAAAGTAGAAGTACTCAGATCTTGTACTTGAGTAAAAGTAGAAGTACTCAGATCGTGTACTTGAGTAAAAGTAGAAGTACTCAGATCGTGTACTTGAGTAAAAGTAGAAGTACTCAGATCTTGTACTTGAGTAAAAGTAGAAGTACTCAGATCGTGTACTTGAGTAAAAGTAGAAGTACTCAGATCTTGTACTTGAGTAAAAGTAGAAGTACTCAGATCTTGTACTTGAGTAAAAGTAGAAGTACTCAGATCTTGTACTTGAGTAAAAGTAGAAGTATTCAGATCTTGTACTTGAGTAAAAGTAGAAGTACTCAGGTATTGTACTTGAGTAAAAGTAGAAGTACTCAGGTCTTGTACTTGAGTAAAAGTAGAAGTACTCAGATCTTGTACTTGAGTAAAAGTAGAAGTACTCAGATCTTGTACTTGAGTAAAAGTAGAAGTTCTCAGATCTTGTACTTGAGTAAAAGTAGAAGTACTCAGATCTTGTACTTGAGTAAAAGTAGAAGTTCTCAGATCTTGTACTTGAGTAAAAGTAGAAGTACTCAGATCTTGTACTTGAGTAAAAGTAGAAGTACTCAGATCTTGTACTTGAGTAAAAGTAGAAGTTCTCAGATCTTGTACTTGAGTAAAAGTAGAAGTACTCAGATCTTGTACTTGAGTAAAAGTAGAAGTACTCAGATCTTGTACTTGAGTAAAAGTAGAAGTATTCAGATCTTGTACTTGAGTAAAAGTAGAAGTACTCAGGTATTGTACTTGAGTAAAAGTAGAAGTACTCAGATCTTGTACTTGAGTAAAAGTAGAAGTATTCAGATCTTGTACTTGAGTAAAAGTAGAAGTACTCAGGTATTGTACTTGAGTAAAAGTAGAAGTACTCAGGTCTTGTACTTGAGTAAAAGTAGAAGTACTCAGATCTTGTACTTGAGTAAAAGTAGAAGTACTCAGGTATTGTACTTGAGTAAAAGTAGAAGTACTCAGATCTTGTACTTGAGTAAAAGTAGAAGTACTCAGATCTTGTACTTGAGTAAAAGTAGAAGTACTCAGATCTTGTACTTGAGTAAAAGTAGAAGTACTCAGATCTTGTACTTGAGTAAAAGTAGAAGTATTCAGATCTTGTACTTGAGTAAAAGTAGAAGTACTCAGGTATTGTACTTGAGTAAAAGTAGAAGTACTCAGATCTTGTACTTCAGTAAAAGTAGAAGTACTCAGGTCTTGTACTGGAGTAAAAGTAGAAGTATTCAGATATTGTACTTGAGTAAAAGTAGAAGTACTCAGATCTTGTGCTTGAGTAAAAGTAGAAGTACTCAGATCTTGTACTTGAGTAAAAGTACTCAGTTCTTGTACGTAGAAGGACCAGAGTGTAGGCATGCTGTGCTCTCAGTGTCTCAGAGTGCTTTATCTTGTTATGCAGCATGATGATTATCCTCTCAGAACCAGTTCATGGGTCTGGGGTAGAGTTCTTCAGAATTGGTTAGGCAACCGCTGAGAGCACAGCAGCCCAGTTATATGTGTCCTCCTGTTGGGGAATCATTTCCCCTGCATGTCATCGTTCGCCCTCTGACTCAGATGCCCTAACCCTCGAGCAGCCGCCATCCCCCTTAAGGAGGGGCTGCCCTTAAGGGGGGGCTGCCCTTAAGGAGGGGCTGCCCTTAAGGGGGGGCTGCCCTTAAGGAGGGGCTGCCCCAGCATGTTGTTGTTCAGTTGGTGACGGGGCAGCTCTCGGTCAGAGATAGTTGTTGTTGTGGGACACCTGGAGCACTTCCTCCTCGGGGTGCAGATGACCCCGAGCCGTAAGAGACAACTAATGTGATGCAGTGTCCTCAGCTGTTTAGTCTCTCCATGTTGAATGCTGATTATTACACTCTGAACTAGTTCAATACACGGGTCTGGGGTAGGGTTCTTCAGAATTGATTGTGGCATCTCAACCGTGTGGGAGGCTGTGGCTCAGTGGAAAGTGTGCTGGACTTCGAATCAGGGGGTCGCAGGTTCAAACCCCATTGCAGTCAGCATGTCGTTGTGTCCCTGAGACACTTCACCCCAAAGTTCTCCTGTGGGATTGTCCACGGTACTGAATGTATGTTAGTCGCTTTGGATCTAACAAGACATGTAATGTAATGTGTGGTCAGATCGTCCCCCGTGATATGTCTCCGGCCAAAGCTCCGAAACACCGTCAGAGCTCCAGCTCTCCTCGTGTCTCCTCGAGTCCTGACTCTCCATTGCTACAGAAGTTTCCCCCACACCCCTCACCCCTTTCTTTGATTCAAGGCTTTTATTCTCATGTGTACAGAGCTACGATGTAGATCTATCAATGAACATGAGGGCACAGGCTCCTCCAACAGTGCAACACAATAACACAGATAAAATAGTGCAAGTAAATACAAATTAAAATAGGATAGAAATAGTGCCAGAAGAGTCTATACAAGTCATTTGAATATTGATATGTTGCGAACAGATGGATGTTCTTTCAAATGTGTTCGTTTCTTATGTAACCCCACAAGGTGCCAGTATTTGAGGGGTTGTATGTGTCCCCCTCTAATCCGTCCCTCACCTGCTTGTACCGGGCGTACAGGTAGAGCAGCTGGTCCCTCGCGGCGGTCTGCACGAGGTCCCGGACCCGGTCTGCCGCGGACTCGAACTCCCGCTGCAGGTCGTCCCCCTCCAGCCGGTCCTCCCCCCCGCTGCAGTCAAACTGATCCAGTCCCAGGTCCGAGTCCGAGTCCGACCCGGCCCCACCGAGAGGCTCTCCGGTGTCGGGCCGGGCCGGGTCGGTACCGGAGCCCGTGGCGGTGTCCGGGGAGGACGAACCAGAAGCCATTGTTGTTGTTTTGGTTGTTTGTGTTACTGTTTTACAAGCGCGTCAGAGACCCCTCGGTGTGTTGAGAAGAAGGAGGACCGGTAGTGAGAAGAAGGAGAGAGTCTGGCTTCAGGATATGTGTGAAGTTGTTCAGCGAGGATTTCCTCTTTTAATCCGATATCGTTAAAAGATACCTGACAGCCGGATTTGTTTCCACAGTTGGTCCGTCTCTGGTACTGTCGACTAAAAACACCGGGTGGAACACACACTGCTAGAAAGAAAGGTTCCAATTGCATCCGCCGTTATCCGTTGGTAAGAAAATACGTATAAATATATAAGAAATATATAAATAAATCTGTTGTTAAATATACAATGTATTAAAGCATGACTATATTTAAAGAATAGACAACACATTTAACTTGAAAGACAATTATTGTGGGGCTTTACTCTGTGTGAAGGTTAACATTGAGAAATATTTGGTTAACGGTAATTAACGGTTGTCAGTTAGTCTTAAATCAAACTTTAGCATTAAAGCTAACTGACAGGTACATTATCTACCGACTGGCTTTTCTAAAAGGGATATTAAAATCTCTTCAGATGTAACTTTTTGCAGTTTATGTGTCTACTTACTTGGTATATTTTTCGTATGTAACATGTATGGTCTTGTGTTTAGCTTGTTAGCTTTATTTGTTTAGCTTACTAGCGTTAGCTACATTGCTGTTTTGTGATGGATTGCCATTTGTGGAAAGTAACTAAGTACATTTAAGTATTACACTTATGTATTTATTTTTAAGTGTTTCCATTTAATACTTCTACTGCACTACATTTCAGAGGTGAAAATTGAACTTTTGACTACATTTATTTTAACACTCACTCACTATTACTTTATATAAAACACATGATAAACTGATAAATTGCAGAACTATACTACTAATCTATACAATTTCAACATTATCTCCACATTGACAAACTGCAATACTAAAAATGCTCTTACATGTATAAAACAGGATAATATAATAACCATAGTAATCTTATAATACGTTGAAAATATCCATTCTGCTTGACGAATATTTTCACTGTTTATAATTGAAGTACATTTAGCTGATAAAAGAGTATTTTTAGATCATAGTATTTGTACTTTTACTTGAGGATCTGAGTATTGGTCCAACACTGAATGTTAAAGGTCCCATGGCATGGCCATTTCTACTGATCATATTTCCATTGTTGAGGTCGACTAGAATAGATTTACATTGTTCAATGTTCCAAACTCACATTGGTCTCTCACAGCATCTCTGTATAGTCTGTGTATTCACTCTCTGTCCTACACGGCTTGTTGGAGCTCCTGCCCCCCCCCCCCCCCCCCCCCCTCATGTTGGCCAGGGACGGCCCTGCATGAGGCAATTCATTTCATTTAATTTCAAACCTTTATTTAGACAGATAATTCCCATTGAGATCATTGATCTCTTTTTCAAGGGAGACCTGCTCAAGTAGTTCCACATGAAACATAAAAACATCAACAAAAGGCCATCATACAGCATCCTTTACATAATTATCCACATGAGCAGGTACCAATAGCTTCCGATTGAGTAGCATCCAACCGAGCTTTAAAAACATTTAGTGGCACCAGATTGTTCAGTTTCCATTTAATTTGCAGACTGTTCCAAGACAGAGGAGCTGCGCATCTAAAAGCTGTCTTCCCTAAGACAGTCCTAGTAGTTGGCACATTTAATAAAACCACAGCTGATCTCAGGCAGTAGCCACTTACACTTCTCCGTGAGATCAGGGAGCAGATGTAGGATGGAAGTTTCCCTAATATGGCTTTGTATATGAAAATGTAGCAGTGACTGAGCCTCCGTACAGTTAGTGAAAGCAAACCAGCCCTTGCATCCAGGGTACAGTGATGGGTTAATGCTTTAGCGCAGTTTGTCCAGCAGAGGCCGCTGTCGGACCAATAATACATGTAACCTGCAGCAGACAGGTTATCCCAATGCTCATTAAATCAATTAAATCAACCTTAAAGTTATGTTTTTATTGTAAGAAACACAAAGAAGCCCGGCCAACTTAATTTAGGATGTGTGTAGTTTGACGCTCATTACCTTTCATTGTATTCATCATAAATCTGGCGCACTTTGGAGGAAGCATGGACAACATAATGAGGTCTTTTTGAAAGTAATGAAAGCCTATTATCCCTTTCCCTTGCATCTCCACTCTTCCAGATATAATCAAGAGTGTATGCAGGCCTATTAAACTGAGCATCCAAACATCCTCACTGCAGTTTGAGAAATAGGCAGACGGACTCCACAGAAAAGTTTCATATCCATAACTTGAAAATGACTTTTAATCAGGCATAGACAAACAGATGAGGACAGCCAATCGTGGTTTTACAAAGTATGTTTATATCATTAGTGGTTCTCTAAATGGAGTTTGCAGTTTTCCTGGTAGTGTTTATCAAATACCAAAAGTAAAAGTACTCATCGTGCACATTTAAGCAAACATTTTAAATGATTATTATACATATTTGTGTTTGTTTCTGTATTCGGGATTGTGGGAAACGGTATTTGGATCTCTCTGTCTGTACACACAAACTGAAAGATTGACAATAAAGTTGACTTTGACTTGGAGGAAAATGGAGTTTGAACTTGGTGGCTGTGATTCAAACTTCAAATCCTCACATCAAGTGTTTTAAAACTTCTTCCTCTTTGGTTGCAGACACACACCTCTCCTCTCTGTGGTCTGAGTTCTCTGACCGCACTTTCCACTCCTTTGCTCCCGGAGGTCCCACCACCACTACCACCACCTCCCCACGCGCTCTGCTGACGCAACCACGCACGCGCTGTGGCTCCACGCGCAGAGTCCCCAGACCTGCCCAGGGAGGGACGGAGCAAAGTCACTGAGAGAGAAGAGAGACCCACCGTTAAACCGCACCACCTGTTCCCAGAGAGAGACCGCTATTTCCCCGTGAAACAGAATGAAGGGACCGGCTACTTTCGGTGCGCACTGACCGGGGGAAAGAACCAGAACCGCATGTTGATCCACAGAGTTCACTCAGATCCAAAGTCGCGTGGACAGCGAAGGGGACAGTTGGATTTACCTTTTTGAGCTGTGACTCGTATTCTGGGGAAATGAAATTCGCGGAGCATCTTTCGTCCCACATCACCCCGGAGTGGAGGAAACAGTATCTCCAGTATGAGGTGAAGCCATTTCCTTCATTTCTTTACTGTAAAGATCAGACATTAGAAATCAGAAAGAGGTTTATTGCCAAGTAGGTGTACACATACGAGGAACGTGCCTTGGTGGTTCCACATAAACACAGTTAGAGAAGATAACAGGTGAGAAAAACAACCACTAATTAAAAGAAAAACTATTATAAAAAACTATTATACGGTAAAAATTATTTACATGAAATCTGGATTTACCAAAAAACGACGTACAGTGTATTACTGCAAAGTACTCACAATAATACAATACAATATAGGCAGAATAGTTAGTATATAATGAGTGTAAAGCTGTGTACTGAGAGAGGTTGTGTACACATGTAAAGATAATGGCATGGCAGGAACTCCCTATAGAAATACCACATGTTGGTTTTTTCAAAGTGAAAGATGAGATTGAATTTCAAAACCATAAAAGCTTTTATTTATATTATTTATTCTCTTTAGTTTCGGTTTCTTCTGCTCCTGAGAGCCTCAAAGCAGAAGAGATAAGGATGTCCTTTGGGTTATGGACGGGAAATGGACTGCGGGTGTTAAAAGCCACAGGGAGCATTCAGCCTTTATTGCTGTTTGCTTAGTTTCAACACCTTAGCAGGCAGCAGAATGAAGTGTTCACTGAACATTAGCATGCTTCTTTAACTCGGGAAATAACCTCAATATTCAGTTTTCTGATTTTAATGACACATTGGGAATATTTCTGAATTTTCTATTCAATTCTTGCAGGTTTATTTTCAAATGTCCTTATTCTCTTATAATAAATACACTTTTAAATTGATATTTAAATACATATTTTTAATCCATATCTTTATTTTATGTCATTATTCAACATATTGCGAAGACTGTGTTTACAAATAAATTAAAATGGCATTGTCAGTTAGATAAATCCATCCCATAAATTCACCATCTTTTCTTTATTTGCATCAATCTAACTGACCACACGGGGAACTCCCATTGCATGGATTTGGCATAAGTGCAAATATTCCTATGTATTTAAGTGCTTTTTTGAGCAGACAAAGCCATGGTATTTTTGATGTTATCGAGAGTCATACTTTGCACACATGAATGGTGAATGCACGTGCATGACTTCCCGCGTCTGGTTTGAGATGTCTGTGGCTTTACGGAGAGCTCTGTGCACACATGCCCTTTGTTTGCTGGTGTTCAGCACTTGAGGAGTGCTTTATATTCACACTTCTGGCTCGTCTGCATTAAGAGCTTTAGTGCCGACGCGCAGAGACGGGGCTGGCTGCTCCATTCCAGTCAGCTATGAGTTATAGACAAAGACCCTGTTCTCCAGCAGAGGCTCAGCCACTGGCTTGCTTTAGGAAACAAGCCCTCAATATCATCATGAAGTTTTACAACAGCACACATTTAGATCCCTGAATGAATGATCTACTGCCTCCAACTATTAATACAAAGAAACATGTAATTAGTGCTGAGAAAATACTGAATTGACATCAATCAATGTTTATTTATATAGCCCAATATCACAAATGTTACGCTAGTCTCAGTGGACCCTCTGTCCTTAGACCCTCTGTCCTTAGACCCTCTGTCCTCAGACCCTCTGTCCTTAGACCCTCTGTCCTTAGACCCTCTGTCCTTAGACCCTCTGTCCTTAGACCCTCTGTCCTCAGACCCTCTGTCCTTAGACCCTCTGTCCTTAGACCCTCTGTCCTTAGACTCTCTGTCCTTAGACCCTCTGTCCTTAGACCCTCTGTCCTCAGACCCTCTGTCCTTAGACCCTCTGTCCTTAGACCCTCTGTCCTCAGACCCTCTGTCCTTAGACCCTCTGTCCTTAGACCCTCTGTCCTTAAACCCTCTGTCCTTAGACCCTCTGTCCTTAGACCCTCTGTCCTTAGACCCTCTGTCCTTAAACCCTCTGTCCTCAGACCCTCTGTCCTTAGACCCTCTGTCCTTAGACCCTCTGTCCTTAAACCCTCTGTCCTTAGACCCTCTGTCCTTAAACCCTCTGTCCTTAGACCCTCTGTCCTTAGACCCTCTGTCCTTAGACCCTCACATCGTACAAGGAAACACTTGCAGAGAAAACCCAAAGTTTAAAGGGGAACATTTTACATTATATTGATATTATATTTTATAATATTGACACATTGAGAAGAGGACCGCTCTGCAGGAGAATGTCATTTAAATTGATTATGCAACGCTCAGTGTGCATGCGGCTGTGTGCGCAGACAGACGCTCGCAGAGGGACAGATGTACGGCCAAACAGCCATTTTACACCTCGCTCAGAACACTGACCTGAGATGGATGATGAGAGATTCTGTCATCTGCGCTTAGTGTTTGTTTTCAATTATACCACATCTTGAACTGCCTTTTAAGAACTCATTTTATAGTTTTCCAATGTATTTGACAACAGATGGAAGCAGTTGAATACTAAGAAATGTTGATTGCAGAGAAACAGATGATTGAATGATTTCTTTTGACTGTAATCGTGCAAAGTCTTTCTATCACTCTGCATTTCATTACTTTATAACTCCAATAATCAACTCCTATTAGCATAACAAGATGGGTTGTCTTTATCAGCTTTATCTCCACTTCTATTATGCAATTTTATTATGACTGCACTTAGGCATTTTTAGACTTGCAAATGCAATTTTCTTGTGTTTGATTTTGTGTGTGTGCGGGTGCCAAAGACACAATTCAATTTAATGTACATTTAAAGTATTCTGAATCTCAGTATCTCGAGAATTTCGGTATTTTTATACGCTTCAAACTGACAGCAGAAAAACAACAATTTGTGCGTTTATGATGTAAACGTGGCTTTAATCTCCTTTGTAACAAACCTAAAAATACATTGTTGTCTGGTGTAGCGATCGTTGAATTATGTAGACTCATAACCCATATATACTTGTATCCTTCCTCTATCTGAATTATACATAGGGTTTGCAGGGAGGATGGGTTTGTGTGTATTAGTGATGCTGCCTTCAGTCTTTGTCTGACCTCTGTAAACATCACTACCTCCTGTGTGTGTGTGTGTGTGTGTGTGTGTGTGTGTGTGTGGGGGGGGATCACACCTACATGACGGACATCTTGGTAAAAGCTGCTTCTACCCCCCTGAAACGAGATGTCTGCATCGTGCGGTTAAGTCAGTTAGTGAAGTCGCTGAGAGAAAACAGACGTTAAGAGAAATCAATGTTAATGTCGTTGAACAATGTAAAGCCTGCAACAGAAACAGTCCCAGTTTAGTGAAGGAACATTACATATTGTCGGGAACCCGCTCACCCCGTAGCTTTCTTCATTAAGGACCGCCTCACTGCACGTTATCCCACTTATTATATATATTACATGGCTACTAAATAAAACAACTACTTGACTCACAGTAAGGATTTTAAAATGATCGGATTTCTCCCAAGAAATCGTACAAACGGTTGAACTGCTGTGTTCCCTTTAGTGTTTACTTCCTCTCTGTCTTCTACTGCTGTTCCCTTTAGTGTTTACTGCCTCTCTGTCTTCTTCTGCTGTTCCCTTTAGTGTTTACTGCCTCTCTGTCTTCTTCTGCTGTTCCCTTTAGTGTTTACTTCCTCTCTGTCTTCTACTGCTGTTCCCTTTAGTGTTTACTGCCTCTCTGTCTTCTACTGCTGTTCCCTTTAGTGTTTACTTCCTCTCTGTCTTCTTACTGCTGTTCCCTTTAGTGTTTACTTCCTCTCTGTCTTCTACTGCTGTTCCCTTTAGTGTTTACTTCCTCTCTGTCTTCTTCTGCTGTTCCCTTTAGTGTTTACTTCCTCTCTGTCTTCTACTGCTGTTCCCTTTAGTGTTTACTTCCTCTCTGTCTTCTTCTGCTGTTCCCTTTAGTGTTTACTGCCTCTCTGTCTTCTTCTGCTGTTCCCTTTAGTGTTTACTGCCTCTCTGTCTTCTTCTGCTGTTCCCTTTAGTGTTTACTTCCTCTCTGTCTTCTACTGCTGTTCCCTTTAGTGTTTACTTCCTGTCTGTCTCCTTCTGCTGTTCCCTTTAGTGTTTACTTCCTCTCTGTCTTCTACTGCTGTTCCCTTTAGTGTTTACTTCCTCTCTGTCTTCTACTGCTGTTCCCTTTAGTGTTTACTTCCTCTCTGTCTTCTACTGCTGTTCCCTTTAGTGTTTACTTCCTCTCTGTCTTCTACTGCTGTTCCCTTTAGTGTTTACTTTCCTCTCTGTCTTCTTCTGCTGTTCCCTTAGTGTTTACTGCCTCTCTGTCTTCTACTGCTGTTCCCTTTAGTGTTTACTTCCTGTCTGTCTCCTTCTGCTGTTCCCTTTAGTGTTTACTTCCTCTCTGTCTTCTACTGCTGTTCCCTTTAGTGTTTACTTCCTGTCTGTCTCCTTCTACTGTTCCCTTTAGTGTTTACTTCCTCTCTGTCTTCTTCTGCTGTTCCCTTTAGTGTTTACTTCCTCTCTGTCTTCTGCTGTTCCCTTTAGTGTTTACTTCCTCTCTGTCTTCTACTGCTGTTCCCTTTAGTGTTTACTTCCTCTCTGTCTTCTACTGCTGTTCCCTTTAGTGTTTACTTCCTCTCTGTCTTCTACTGCTGTTCCCTTTAGTGTTTACTTCCTCTCTGTCTTCTACTGCTGTTTCCTTTAGTGTTTACTTCCTCTCTGTCTTCTACTGCTGTTCCCTTTAGTGTTTACTTCCTGCTCTGTCTTCTTCTGCTGTTCCCTTTAGTGTTTACTTCCTCTCTGTCTTCTGCTGTTCCCTTTAGTGTTTACTTCCTCTCTGTCTTCTTCTGCTGTTCCCTTTAGTGTTTACTTTCTGTCTGTCTTCTACTGCTGTTCCCTTTAATGTTTACTTCCTGTCTGTCTTCTTCTGTTGTTCCCTTTAGTGTTTACTTCCTGCCTGTCTTCTTCTGTTGTTCCCTTTCGGGGTTACTTCCTGCCTGTCTTCTTCTGCTGTTCCCTTTAGTGTTTACTTCCTGTCTGTCTTCTTCTACTGTTCCCTTTAATGTTTACTTCCTGTCTGTCTTCTTCTGTTGTTCCCTTTAGTGTTTACTTCCTCTCTGTCTTCTTCTGCTGTTCCCTTTAGTGTTTACTTCCTCTCTGTCTTCTTCTGCTGTTCCCTTTAGTGTTTACTTCCTCTCTGTCTTCTTCTGCTGTTCCCTTTAGTGTTTACTTTCTGTCTGTCTTCTACTGCTGTTCCCTTTAGTGTTTACTGCCTCTCTGTCTTCTTCTGCTGTTCCCTTTAGTGTTTACTTCCTCTCTGTCTTCTACTGCTGTTCCCTTTAATGTTTACTTCCTGTCTGTCTTCTTTTGTTGTTCCCTTTAGTGTTTACTTCCTCTCTGTCTTCTTCTACTGTTCCCTTTAGTGTTTACTTCCTGTCTGTCTTCTACTGTTGTTCCCTTTAGTGTTTACTTCCTCTCTGTCTTCTTCTACTGTTCCCTTTAGTGTTTACTTCCTGTCTGTCTTCTACTGTTGTTCCCTTTAGTGTTTACTTCCTCTCTGTCTTCTTCTGCTGTTCCCTTTAGTGTTTACTTCCTCTCTGTCTTCTTCTGCTGTTCCCTTTCGTGTTTACTTCCTGCCTGTCTTCTTCTGCTGTTCCCTTTCATGTTTACTTCCTGCCTGTTTTCTTCTGCTGTTCCCTTTAGTGTTTACTTCCTGCCTGTCTTCTTCTGCTGTTCCCTTTAGTGTTTACTTCCTCTCTGTCTTCTTCTGCTGTTCCCTTTTGTGTTTACTTCCTGTCTGTCTTCTTCTGCTGTTCCCTTTAGTGTTTACTTCCTGTCTGTCTTCTTCTGTTGTTCCCTTTAGTGTTTACTTCCTGTCTGTCTTCTTCTGCTGTTCCCTTTAGTGTTTACTTCCTGTCTGTCTTCTTCTGTTGTTCCCTTTAGTGTTTACTTCCTGTCTGTCTTCTTCTGCTGTTCCCTTTAGTGTTTACTTCCTGTCTGTCTTCTACTGCTGTTCCCTTTAGTGTTTACTTCCTGTCTGTCTTCTACTGCTGTTCCCTTTAGTGTTTACTTCCTGTCTGTCTTCTTCTGCTGTTCCCTTTAGTGTTTACTTCCTGTCTGTCTTCTTCTGCTGTTCCCTTTAGTGTTTACTTCCTGCCTGTCTTCTTCTGCTGTTCCCTTTCGTGTTTACTTCCTGTCTGTATTCTTCTGCTGTTCCCTTTCGTGTTTACTTCCTCTCTGTCTTCTTCTGCTGTTCCCTTTAGTGTTTACTTCCTGTCTGTCTTCTTCTGTTGATTTCTCTAAACCTCCGGCTCTGTCTTCTAACTGATGTCCTTCTCTTTACTGGGAACAGTTCAAACATCATGAAATTAAAGTGCTTTTCGAAAATATTAAAAATAAATATTCCCAAAAATATTTCACTGTGTTTTTTGAAGGATGAAAACCAACGTTTGTTGTCCACAGCTGACGTTAAATTGACCGGACTCCATTGATCCTCTTTAGCAACGGTCTGTTCTCCTTAGCAACAGTGTGCTAGCGAAAAATAACAGACTTCTGAAATGCCAAAATTGACCAATCACAATCGAGTATTCAACCAAGCCGTAATAAACCGGAAGAAAAATGTATAAAAACATTCACACAGTAGAAGCCAAAACTCCCTCATGAATTTTTGTTTTGTATGTATTGCAATTGTCACTGCAGCCAACAAGACAGCTGTGAATGAATACAGTTTCCAGTCTATCAAAGAACACACTGACACATTATTGTATTAACACACAGGTCCTTTTGTCACCCAGAACACACCACCTCCTCGCCTGCTGTATGTGGCATGGCACACGTCCAAATTGACTGCGGTCTGAAGTGATCTGCCTTTGTGCGCTCGTTGGATTAATTAACCTGCTGCCCACTCCTGCTTTCTTTAGAGCTCGCTATTGTGTGGAAAGCTGCTGGCCGTGTGTTTGGATTGGTCAGCCCGTTTCTATGCAGATGTGAAGGAAGCGGCAGAGGCCTGCTGCTAACAGGCTTCAGTTAGTTCACGTGAACACGGAGGCATCGACAGGAAGATTGAGTGATGGACTAATTAGGTAGTCCTCTTTATCCTGTGGGATAGTACCTATATGCTAAACAGCTGTTTGGTATGGAGGAGTGTGTCCTGCAGAGGCTTCTGACCAAGGCCAGGATGTAGGGTGATAGATAGAAGGAAGGATGTACCTGTCGATGTATGATTATTAGATTCAAAATTCGAGGCTTTTATTGTCATTTGTTCATCGCTACAGTGGAGTTATGACCATGACAGGCTTAGTTCCCAGGCTCGTCCCACAGAGCAACGCAAGAAAGCAGATAATAGTGAAAAGATAATAGAAATAGTGCAGACTCGTGTATATGCTGTTGTCTGAAGGCCTGTGGGGTGGAGCTGTTAATCATGGAAGCTCTCTTGCATGTGTGCAGGCGTGCTGAGTGGGGATGTATGTTGAGCAGCTAATGTCTGAACAGTAGATAGAGTGAGAGCGATGCAGGTGTGTGGGCGACAGAACACTTTACCTCTGCAGGGTAATCACTCGTGTTCGCTTCGATGAGGAGGAGGAGGAGGAGGAGGAATCACATTTCAAATTCAAAGCAGCACGGTGACATTATGTTAACGAGAAAGAGAAACACAATCTGTGTGATTTCAGAGTGATTGCAATTTATTTAAAGGTGAAGCCTTTCAGTAATTACTCAGAGAAATGTCGTTAAAATGTCTGATCCAGAACATTGAGCTCTGGATCGCGAGAGAATAGGAAGCTGTATTTGTTCAGCACTTTCACAACATGGCACACATTAAAACACTTTAAGGTCAGACATCAAACACGTAGCATAGCAACACAATACAACAGTTCAATCGACACTAAAGTAAGTATGATAATAAAAATGAAATACAATCAAATAAATAATTATCCTTGTCGGTAAAATAAAGAATTCTTTTTTAATCAAACAATAAAATATTAAAAATAAATAAACTAATAAAACATTAATAATAGAATAATTACACATGTATATAAAGTAATAATAGTTTATTTGCATTGCATTTGATATTGACGCAATCCAAAAGTAATCCTTTATTTGACGTTGTTGCTTCTAATAACACTGTTTTAGAAGTACTTGTACGCATTGTTACAGTAACCCTCCCTATCCTGATGAGGATGCATACTCACTAAAACATGTGTTTAACTCAAGTACCCGACTTCATCTCTCTGCTGCTTTCAATGGAGTCCAATGTTGAGGGGACACTAGGAGACATATGATAAGTGCGAGATGGTCAGACCCTTCCTCTCAGATGCTTCAGGTTGTTACCCCTCTCTACAAAGCCATGGATCACTTCCATCCACAGCTCTGAGAGGATCCCTGCATGGTGAGAGAGGAGAGAGGATGGGGGAGGAGGGCAGGTCTGGGACCAGATGTCCTCCCAGTGGGGGAGGAACGATGAGGTGAGGATGGGAGGAAGGAGGGAGGTGCTCAGCAGTTGCCATGCAGTGCCTGTTGTATACATAACGTCCATATTGTAGAGCATGCTGATAAATCACAGGTTCATTACACCAAGTAAATATGATGAGGTGAAGCCAGGGTGGGAGCGTTACTTAGACATGGGATATGTTACATTAATAGTTACCTGTGGAACATGTTCATCTGATCTGAGGGTCAACAGTAACCTGATTACTTTTTGGATTACCGCCAATGTAAAAAAATCCAAGAGAAAACAAATATCAATAAGAGAGTGTAGTAAGTAAGACAACAGATCAAAGTGACTTTAGAAAGTAAGAAACCAAGATATTTAGGATCAGAAATGATTGTATTTATAGTAAAACATGAAGCAGATTCAGTCACAGCCCAACACCGAAACTCATGAGCACAGACTACAGTTTAGAAAAGCTAAATGAAATCTGAGCTGACAGGAAATGCTCCGGTTTAGTTTAACACGCAGTTAAGCTCACACACACTGTTTGATGAACATGTAGGTTCACCTGCTGAATTAAAGACAGAACAGATGAAGCAAAGAAAGAGAAACCCATGAAGCAGAATCAGGCAGAAGAGATAGATTCACACAGAACAGCTCGGCTGACAGAGATAACATCCTTACAACCAACACTATCTGCTTGCTTTAGGTTTTTAATAACACTCTTATCCTGCTAGTAATCCCCAATATTTAGAAATGTAACAGTAATCTGATTTTCTAAACTGTAGAATGACCTGTTAGTTGTCTCCTGATTACTTAATCCCATCCATGGCTCTGAGCCTGGTCATCATCACTGGTCATTGAAAGTGACGGTCCCATTCGGCCCGGCTTAGTTATTGTCTACAGGTTGATCCCAGCTCCCTAAAGACCCCCATCCCCCATTACTCCCATCACCATGGCAATGCCTCCCTGTGTGACTCTGAATGTCTATTTCCCACCTATTAGTCAGGGGGCCCTCTTTGCTCACCAGGACCCTCAAATGGTGGTTTCCTGTGATCTTCATATCTTTATGTGTAAAGTCTATATGGCCTGCGCTCCCAACATGTTATTCAGATGCTGGTTCCTAATGTGAGAACAAAAGCTTTTAAACATGCTGCCCCTTCTGCCTGGAATAACGTACAGAAGGAGCTGAAACGGTCCCATTTGATCACTAAGGCAAGTCAAGTCAAGTTTATTTATATAGCACCTTTCAACACAAGGCAATTCAAAGTGTTTCCAAATCCTGCTGTGACATTAGTCTTTTAATCCTAGATATATTCTTTAGGTGATAGTAGGCTGATTTAGTAACTAAGGGGGAGTTCAAGTCCATCTTAAAGGACGGAGAACAAGAATCCATTGGTCGATGTGACTGCTCGTCTATCCCATAGTCGAAGTCGTTTTAAATTGTGTTTTATAATAGTTTATTTGATTTGCTTCTCCTCCAGAGACCCACCCATTCATTTGTGTCCTCTTTTGGTCCATTACTTTGAGGTTATACATGCCACAGCATTAAGTCCAATTGTCCTCCACAGAGGACATCCTGGGCTTTTCAAACATAGGACATGTGTGGGGGTGTGGCTTTGAAAAGAGGCGAAGTCCTGCCCGTCTACTTCCGCCCCATGGGACCTTATTTCTGAAAAAGTATGTGTTGAAGTCGATGGAGAGAAAGATTATCTCTCGATCCCGTTTGAATTGAGCCACAAATTACACACATGATGTTTGTCAATTTAAAAAGATAATTTCCGTGTCAAAAAAGTCACAGTTTGTCTTAAAACTGTTGAAATATAAGACGATGAAAAATACGCAACTAGAAAGACTACAACTCCCAGAGTGCCCGGTCCCGCATGCTGGCTCTCAGGAACCGACTAACTCCCCTTGTGTGCGCACAGCTCTCAACGTGCCCAGACTTGCACTGATTTTCACCTCTTTGAATACTTTCCGCCTCGTTCTGAAAGAAAGCAGTGAAATGTTCCAACGTGACGGCCGTCTGGGTGTGTGGTGCGAGATGGGAGATGTAGTTCATTGAGCGGTTTCACACAAAGTGTTACTTCACAGTTTTACGACATGGGAGGCGTGTGGCGCAGTGGATAGAGCCTTGGTGTTGGAATCAGGGAGTCACAGGTTCAAACCCCACTGCAGTCAGCATGTCGTTGTGTCCCTGAGACACTTCACCCCAAATTGCTCCTGTGGTGATTATCCACAGTATCGAGTATGGAAGTCTCTTTGGATAAAAGCGTCTAACATGTAATGTAATATTCTTATTTTTTTGACTTGCAAAATTATCTTTTAAATTGACAAACATCATATGTGTAATTCGTGGCACAATTCAAACGGGATCAAAAGACAACCTTTCTCTCTCCATTGACTTCAATACATACTTTTCAGAAATGAGGTCCCATGGGGGAAAGGGAGGGACTTCTCCTCTCTATTTATAGAAAGAGAAATGGTAAGTTTGTAAGTACGAGTGTTGTGAGTTCAATATTTTAATTAATGATAGTAAGGGAACATCTTAGGAGTTAGTTTTCAGAGCAGTGTAATAATGATTTGACCTCAATCTGAATGCCCTCTGAGGAGGACATGGGGACTTGCTAACTTTTTATTTCCCCATTTGACCCAACACTATGGAGTCCACTATGAGCCAACACCAACACGTAGGTTTCTGTAGAGGTCATGGCAGAAACATACAAGTGTCTCAAGTGTCAGATGTGTCTCTGCATTTCACAAAAGGATGGAGTGCTACAAAGAGGGCTCAGTATTTGTTGTGCTCTAATGTTGTCTTAAATGTACTTGTATACTATGCTTGATGTCCTCTACAAAGGACACACAATAACATTTAAATATATATTAGTTTAGTTTGTGTTAAAACCACCCTAAAGACTTGTGTGATCTAAAAAAAGGAAATGTGAAACCCTTTTCTTTCTGGGTCTCCGGAGGGTCTGCCATTTCATTTGTGTTTTATGACCGCTGTATTCGTCTACATGTGTTGTAACTTTGTTCATGCTGCCTTCTTGGCCAGGTCGCTCTTAAAAAAGAGAATGTGTACCCGGTATATATATATTTATCAGACAACATGCTACACACAGGTGACATGGTTTCTCTCCAGAGGCCGAGTGTGATTCACATGAGGAATTTAAGCATCAACAATCAGGTTCCAGTGGAAGAAGAAGTCAGTGTTTATTTCTAAAGCCCAACGGCACTAATGTTACATTTGGCTCAGTGGACTTTACAGTTTGTAGAATACCTTGGACCCTCACATCGGACAAGGAAACACTTCCAAAGAAACCCCTTTTGAAAATGAAGTATTCACTCTTTGCTTGAAAGTACAAGTACCTCAAATGTACTTTCCACCACTGGTTGCTACTAAAGCCCAGCAGAGTCCGAGTGTTTCCTCCCACTCCACTCAGGATTACTCACAGCTCCCGTTACAGCAGCAGGTCATACAGCAGCCTGAGAGAGGGGGTAACGGTGGTGTGTCTGATGCACCACTTAGTCAGCGTATCTGATGCATCAGAACATCAGAGCCAGGTAACACTCAGAGGATCCAATGAAAGTAAACAGCTTTTGTGCAACCAGTGCTTTTATTTATGTGACAGGGGAGACAGATGGGATGAGCGAGGCAAAAGTGGATCAGACTTTGATAATGTCAGTTTATTTACTGACAGTGCAACAGTAATTAATACAACCTAGGCTTTGGGGGCAGAAGCAGTCCGTATGTTACAGTCGGTGCCTTCGTGTGCAACAGAATAATCCCGTTGTCATCACTATTTAAAAAGGCAATCCAATAAACTCAGTATCGTTTCCACTTGGCAAATGTAGAATAGTGTTTTTACTAAAGTTACATGGCTGTGTGGATTTTAACATACTGTTGCGTAGTCAAAAAAAGAAAGGTATTAATCTAAAAAAGGTATTTACAGAAAACAAGAAGGTAGAAGAGAGTCTGTAAAGGTGATCTGCGCTGATGGATGTTAACACAGGAATGATTCTGCAGCTAAACCTGTTCTATTGTGTGTCACGACTATCCATCTTAAATAAAAATCACTGGTTTAGACGAGTCAAGGTCGGCCCCTTTCCTCCATGAGCGACACCACCCGGCCCATCAGGGGCAGCATCTGTCCGCACACATCTTGAAAGTGTTGGTTGGACTCCTGCAGCAGCCTCTCTCCCTTCTCCTCACTCTCCCCACTCTTCTCCAGAAAAACAAGGATCTCTGCCGACGTGTCCCGCTTCCTTTTACCTACAAAGGGAAGCAATTAACACATTAGGTCTGATCAATCTATATAATGTACCGTGTAATGAAATGTTGCATTTCTGTAAATGTGCACGTTAGCGAGGCTATGTTCCATCTGTAGTCCCTGGACAGGTTTTGTAAGTCAACCCTAAAGACACATTGCATTTATCAATTTCACAATATCGTGACATTGTGCCATGATAAATACTCGCACTTGGATAAGGACGTCTACCGTTTACTTTGTACCGTTTCTGTTCTGATGTAAAGCGTCTTTGAGCATTAGGAAAAGCGCTATACAATTCAAATGTATTATTATTATTATAAAAAAATGCACATGGGAACATTATGTAAACCTTACCGTTTCGAGTGGTGACCTGGGTTTCCTGGGAGGAGCTGCTTTCCAACAGCAGCATCAAGTCCTGTAGAAATAACATTGGGAATACATTATGCATAATAATATATCCTTTAGTAGTCCTTTGTGCCAGCATATATTCATCTCTAATCCAGCCTGTTTTTCATCCTTACCCTGTTGCTGTTTAAACTACTGCATTTCTCCACGGGGATTAATAAAGCTACATCTTATCTGGAAAGCTTGGTATTTTGAGTTTGGTGCATGCCGAGGCTAACAACAGCTAGCACTTGACTAGGAGATCTCTCCCACAGACACACACACTCTCCTACAGACACACACACACTCTCCTACAGACACACACACTCTCCTACAGACACACACACTCTCCTACACACACACACAGTCTCTCCTACAGACACACACACACACTCTCCCACAGACACACACACTCTCCCACAGACACACATATACTCTCCCACAGCACACACATACTCTCTCACAGACACACACATACGCTCTCCAACACTCACACACACTCTCCTACAGACACACACGCTCTCCAACACTCACACACTCTCCCACAGACACACACACACTCTCCCACAGACACACACATTCTCTCCCACAGACACACACATACTCTCCCACAGACACACACACACGCTCTCCAACACTCACACACACTCTCCCACAGACACACACACACTCTCCCACAGACACACACACACTCTCCCACAGACACACACATTCTCTCCCACAGACACACACATACTCTCCCACAGACACACACGCTCTCCAACACTCACACACATTCTCTCCCACAGACACACACTCTCTCCAAAACACACACAGACACACACTCTCTCCAAAAAACACACACAGACACACACTCTCTCCAAAAAACACACACACACTCTCTCCAAAAAACACACCCACACAGACACACACTCTCTCCAAAAAACACACACACACTCTCTCCAAAACACACACACAGACACACACTCTCTCCAAAAAACACACCCACACACTCTCTCCAAAAAACACACCCACACACTCTCTCCAAAACACACACACACACACCGGTTGCCGTTTAAACTACTGAATTTCCCCACGGGGATTAATAAAAGTCCATCTTATCTGGAAAGCTAGGCGTTTGGAGCTTGGTGCATGCCGAGGCTAACAGCAGCTAGCACTAGACGATCGAACAGGGCGTATATTTACCTTCTTCCTCGAGCATAATTCTCGTAGTTGTAGATTTAGACGAACCATTGACTCTCGCTGTTTGTCCAGGTGGGCTTCACAAAGCAAAAGCAACGAGTTCACCGCTTCGTTATCAAGCTCCGCCATTGTTGTTGTTGTCGATGAAGGATTTCTTCTCCTTCTTGTTCTTCGGGGTTTAATGGCGGATGGCTTATAAGGGATGTTTACGCCGTGTGGGTTACGTCATGACGCAAACGATGACGCAATGACGCAGCTCCACTCGTTCTCTGAACAAATCTTTCTAGCAGTATTTTTCCTCTTCTTTAAAATGTTACACACAGAATATCCACCGATTTGGACTTGATATTGAATATTCCTGTACATTTTGTAATCTACAAGATAAACTATAGGCCATTTATGTTATGAATATGTGTATTGTAGAATATTGTGGTATGATGTAGAATGTTTTATTAGAAGAAAAACGGGACAGAAGGTTAAACTCCAGGATAGAAAGACATTCATTCTGATAGTATATATATAGTTCAAGGAGACCATTTCAATTCGAAATGCATAGGGTCCGTACAACCAGAAGAACTTGTTGTATCTCAGCCTGTGGAGTGAGACTATGGAACAGTGTGAATGTGGAGCTAAAGCGATGTCCAGACATGAACCAGTTCAAGAGGAAATACAGAGAAATGCTTTTCTCGAGGTACAGGGATGGGGAAGGTGTTTGACTATGTATATGTGTGTATATGTGTGAGTATGTAGGTGTGTATATGTGCATACTGTATATGTATGTGTGTATGTATGTGTATATGTCAATCAACAGGTAAAGCAGATTAATAATAACAATAATAATTAATAATAATTATTGCAGATTATAGATTATAAATAAATAATTTAGGGACAAGGGGGTGAGATTAAATAAATTATACTTCTTCTCACTCCTTTTCGAACACTAGATGTGGGACTGTTTATGTTGCTAATGCTGTTGTTGTTGTTGTTGTTGTTGTTGTTGTTGTTGTTGTAAATGTCATTTGTTTTGATTTCTCTTACATGACTATGCACTGCAAATTATTTATTTTACTTGTTCTAAATAAAATGTATCAATCAATCAATCAATCAATCAATATTGTCTTTTTTGTGCAGTTTATTGTATTTTAGGGACATTTCATATCCATAAAATAAATGGGCTGACTCCAAACCAAATGTTGTACATTTCTACCAAGAATTTAAACAATATATTAGCATTATTAAAAACATTAGAAATAAGAAGGCAATCAAAACTAATTTGATATTTAAAAAACATTTAATCTGAAGTATTAAAATGTATTTTCCTTTTTGTGTGTTCTTTATTTACTGTGTGTAACGTCTTGTTGCTTTGTGTGTCTGCCCTGCACCTGGTTGTATGTAGTATGTATGGTGTTCATGTATGATGTTGCACAGATGAACACACAAAGAGGGAAAGGGGGCATTACAAAGAGGGTCAGACAACAGGATGCAGTCCCAGTGTTTTCTCTGATTACCCCTGATGTGTTCAGATGAGCCAGCGGGCAATGATCTGTCTGTTCCCATTATCTCCCGGATCAATCTGCAGAGGTCTGCCGCTCTCTGTCCCCAGTCTGCTCTTTCATTCATCCATGTTCCCTGTCTATCAAACTGCGCTTCCAAAGAACAACTTTATTTCATCTTTAATTGAAGCTATCATTGTTCTTTTTAAAATCCAGTCTCTGTTGAACTTTGCAAGGTTTTGTGTCGTCTCCTTTGCTTACTCTCAGAGCTGGGAAGAAGTGGAGTACAAATACTTAGTTACTGTACTGAAGTACATTTTTCTGATTTTACTTCTCACATGTTGAACTCAAATACCTGTACTTTCTACTTCTCACATGTTGAACTCAAATACCTGTACTTTCTACTTCTCACATGTTGAACTCAAATACCTGTATTTTCTACTTCTTACATGTTGAACTCAAATACCTGTACTTTCTACTTCTTACATGTTGAACCCAAATACCTGTATTTTCTACTTCTCACATGTTGAACCCAAATACCTGTACTTTCTACTTCTTACATGTTGAACCCAAATACCTGTACTTTCTACTTCTTACATGTTGAACCCAAATACCTGTACTTTCTACTTCTTACATGTTGAACTCAAATACCTGTATTTTCTACTTCTCACATGTTGAACCCAAATACCTGTACTTTCTACTTCTTACATGTTGAACACAAATACCTGTACTTTCTACTTCTTACATGTTGAACCCAAATACCTGTACTTTCTACTTCTTACATGTTGAACCCAAATACCTGTACTTTCTACTTCTTACATGTTGAACTCAAATACCTGTATTTTCTACTTCTCACATGTTGAACCCAAATACCTGTACTTTCTACTTCTTACATGTTGAACACAAATACCTGTACTTTCTACTTCTTACATGTTGAACCCAAATACCTGTACTTTCTACTTCTTACATGTTGAACTCAAATACCTGTACTTTCTACTTCTCACATGTTGAACTCAAATACCTGAACTTTCTACTTCTTACATGTTGAACACAAATATCTGAACTTTCTACTTCTTACATGTTGAACTCAAATACCTGTACTTTCTACTTCTTACATGTTGAACTCAAATACCTGTATTTTCTACTTCTCACATGTTGAACTCAAATACCTGAACTTTCTACTTCTTACATGTTGAACCCAAATACCTGTACTTTCTACTTCTCACATGTTGAACTCAAATACCTGAACTTTCTACTTCTTACATGTTGAACCCAAATACCTGTACTTTCTACTTCTTACATGTTGAACCCAAATACCTGTACTTTCTACTTCTTACATGTTGAACTCAAATACCTGTATTTTCTACTTCTCACATGTTGAACCCAAATACCTGTACTTTCTACTTCTTACATGTTGAACACAAATACCTGTACTTTCTACTTCTTACATGTTGAACCCAAATACCTGTACTTTCTACTTCTTACATGTTGAACCCAAATACCTGTACTTTCTACTTCTCACATGTTGAACTCAAATACCTGAACTTTCTACTTCTTACATGTTGAACACAAATATCTGAACTTTCTACTTCTTACATGTTGAACTCAAATACCTGTACTTTCTACTTCTTACATGTTGAACACAAATACCTGTACTTTCTACTTCTTACATGTTGAACTCAAATACCTGTACTTTCTACTTCTTACATGTTGAACACAAATACCTGTACTTTCTACTTCTTACATGTTGAACCCAAATACCTGTACTTTCTACTTCTTACATGTTGAACCCAAATACCTGTACTTTCTACTTCTCACATGTTGAACTCAAATACCTGTACTTTCTACTTCTTACATGTTGAACACAAATACCTGTACTTTCTACTTCTTACATGTTGAACTCAAATACCTGTACTTTCTACTTCTTACATGTTGAACCCAAATACCTGTACTTTCTACTTCTTACATGTTGAACACAATACCTGTACTTCTACTTCTTACATGTTGAACTCAAATACCTGTACTTTCTACTTCTTACATGTTGAACTCAAATACCTGTACTTTCTACTTCTTACATGTTGAACACAAATACCTGTACTTTCTACTTCTTACATGTTGAACTCAAATACCTGTACTTTCTACTTCTTACATGTTGAACACAAATACCTGTACTTTCTACTTCTTACATGTTGAACCCAAATACCTGTACTTTCTACTTCTTACATGTTGAACCCAAATACCTGTACTTTCTACTTCTCACATGTTAAACTCAAATACCTGTACTTTCTACTTCTTACATGTTGAACCCAAATACCTGTACTTTCTACTTCTCACATGTTGAACTCAAATACCTGTACTTTCTACTTCTCACATGTTGAACTCAAATACCTGTACTTTCTACTTCCTACATGTTGAACCCAAATACCTGTACTTTCTACTTCTTACATGTTGAACTCAAATACCTGTACTTTCTACTTCTTACATGTTGAACACAAATACCTGTACTTTCTACTTCTTACATGTTGAACACAAATACCTGTACTTTCTACTTCTTACATGTTGAACTCAAATACCTGTACTTTCTACTTCTTACATGTTGAACACAAATACCTGTACTTTCTACTTCTTACATGTTGAACCCAAATACCTGTACTTTCTACTTCTTACATGTTGAACCCAAATACCTGTACTTTCTACTTCTCACATGTTGAACTCAAATACCTGTACTTTCTACTTCTTACATGTTGAACCCAAATACCTGTACTTTCTACTTCTCACATGTTGAACTCAAATACCTGTACTTTCTACTTCTCACATGTTGAACTCAAATACCTGTACTTTCTACTTCCTACATGTTGAACCCAAATACCTGTACTTTCTACTTCTTACATGTTGAACTCAAATACCTGTACTTTCTACTTCTTACATGTTGAACACAAATACCTGTACTTTCTACTTCTTACATGTTGAACCCAAATACCTGTACCTTCTGTCACGGTTGTCATGTCAGGTCACGGGTCTATGTCTAGGTTTGGGTGTTTTCACTGCTCTATGTCATGTTTTCCTCCTGGGTTATTGTCTGGTCCTTTTCCCTGTGTTTTTCCTCCTGTCGTTAGTTTCCTCACCTGTGTCTCGTTAGCTGATTGTGTTCACCTGTGGCCCTTGTGTTTCTCCTCCCCTGCCCGGCTGTGTCTTGTCTTGTAATTATCCCTCCCTGTATTTAGTCTTGTCTCGTCCTGTGTTCAGTGTTGGTGCTTCTTTTGTTTGTGACCTGGTTCACCGTAGAGTGTTTTGTTTGTTAAAGTTTATGTATTAGATAAGAGACCTTGAAATAAAGGTATTATCAAGTGTTATCTGCGTTTGGGTCCTACCTGCTTCACTCTGCGCTATCACCTTCTACTTCTTACATGTTGAACTCAAATACCTGTACTTTCTACTTCTTACATGTTGAACTCAAATACCTGTACTTTCTACTTCTTACATGTTGAACTCAAATACCTGTACTTTCTACCTTCTTACATGTTGAACCCAAATACCTGTACTTTCTACTTCTTACATGTTGAACCCAAATACCTGTACTTTCTACTTCTTACATGTTGAACTCAAATACCTGTACTTTCTACTTCTTACGTGTTGAACCCAAATACCTGTACTTTCTACTTCTTACATGTTGAACCCAAATACCTGTACTTTCTACTTCTTACATGTTGAACTCAAATACCTGTACTTTCTACTTCTTACATGTTGAACTCAAATACCTGTACTTTCTACTTCTTACATGTTGAACCCAAATACCTGTACTTTCTACTTCTTACATGTTGAACTCAAATACCTGTACTTTCTACTTCTTACATGTTGAACTCAAATACCTGTACTTTCTACTTCTTACATGTTGAACCCAAATACCTGTACTTTCTACTTCTTACATGTTGAACTCAAATACCTGTACATTCTACTTCTTACATGTTGAACTCAAATACCTGTACTTTCTACTTCTTACATGTTGAACCCAAATACCTGTACTTTCTACTTCTTACATGTTGAACTCAAATACCTGTACCTTTCTACTTCTTACATGTTGAACCCAAATACCTGTACTTTCTACTTCTTACATGTTGAACCCAAATACCTGTACTTTCTACTTCTTACATGTTGAACTCAAATACCTGTACTTTCTACTTCTTACATGTTGAACCCAAATACCTGTACTTTCTACTTCTTACATGTTGAACTCAAATACCTGTACTTTCTACTTCTCTCATTTCCCAAACAGCTGGTTCCTTTAGTCTGAATGTGTGTTTGATGCGTGATCATTATTCTTTAGAGTCATTGCGTGCCTATTGATTTGAACACGATCCGTGTATCCATCACTCCTGGTCTTCTCTAAAGAAGAGGGACCAATGGAAACGTTGTCATGTTGCCGTTGTTCAGCATGGAAACATTCATTAGCTAAC
>CADEHL010000503.1:0-32149 GCA_902827135.1 Harpagifer antarcticus | reverse complement strand
ATCCTCTCTCCTCTCTCCTCTCTCCTCTCTCCTCGCTCCTCTCTCCTCTCTCCTCGCTCCTCTCTCCTCTCTCCTTGCTCCTCGCTCCTCGCTCCTCGCTCCTCTCTTATATATATATATATATATATAAGAGACCTGGTGTTTTTGGGTTGAATATCTTTTCTTCTTTTCACACAAACGGTCTCGAGATTCAAACTCAAATCATTTCCTAATTGAAGCCAAAAGCCCAAACACGTGTTTCCTGAGCGTCTCACGTCGTCTGAGCGACACGGGGCGATGTGAGACGCTCGGGACACGGGGCGATGTGAGACGCTCGGGACACGGGGCGATGTGAGACGCTCGGGACACGGGGCGATGTGAGACGCTCGGGACACGGGGCGATGTGAGAACGCTCGGGACACGGGGCGATGTGAGACGCTCGGGACACGGGGCGATGTGAGACGCTCGGGACACGGGGCGATGTGAGACGCTCGGGACACGGGGCGATGTGAGACGCTCGGGACACGGGGCGATGTGAGACGCTCGGGACACGGGGCGATGTGAGACGCTCAGGACACGGGGCGATGTGAGACGCTCAGGACACGGGGCGATGTGAGACGCTCAGGAAACAAAACAAAGGACGAGGTCCTGATCACACTGAATAAAGAACACCACAGTCAGAACAATGAGGAGGCCTCAAGAAACTAAAACCAAGACCTGAAGAGCTTCATCTCGCTGTCTCTAAAGTGTGCTCAAAGCCCCGTTATGTTCCTGGAGCTGAAAGCTGACCCCAAACATCAGAATCAAGCGTTTACCAGACATCAAAAACTGTCCCAAGACTCAGACGTAACTGGAGGGTCTAAGGAACGCCCCGGGTCGATCAGAAGTAACTGGAGGGTCTAAGGAACGCCCCGGGTCGATCAGAAGTAACTGGAGGGTCTAAGGAACGCCCCGGGTCGATCAGAAGTAACTGGAGGGTCTAAGGAACGCCCCGGGTCGATCAGAAGTAACTGGAGGGTCTAAGGAACGCCCCGTGTCGATCAGATGTAACTGGAGGGTCTAAGGAACGCCCCGTGTCGATCAGATGTAACTGGAGGGTCTAAGGAACGCCCCGTGTCGATCAGAAGTAACTGGAGGGTCTAAGGAACGCCCTGTGTCGATCAGATGTAACTGGAGGGTCTAAGGAACGCCCCGTGTCGATCAGAAGTAACTGGAGGGTCTAAGGAACGCCCCGTGTCGATCAGATGTAACTGGAGGGTCTAAGGAACGCCCCGTGTCGATCAGAAGTAACTGGAGGGTCTAAGGAACGCCCCGTGTCGATCAGATGTAACTGGAGGGTCTAAGGAACGCCACCTGTCGATCAGATGTAACTGGAGGGTCTAAGGAACGCCCCGTGTCGATCAGAAGTAACTGGAGGGTCTAAGGAACGCCCCGTGTCGAACAGAAGTAACTGGAGGGTCTAAGGAACGCCCCGTGTCGATCAGATGTAACTGGAGGGTCTAAGGAACGCCCCGTGTCGATCAGAAGTAACTGGAGGGTCTAAGGAACGCCCCGTGTCGATCAGAAGTAACTGGAGGGTCTAAGGAACGCCCCGGGTCGATCAGATGTAACTGGAGGGTCTAAGGAACGCCCCGTGTCGATCAGATGTAACTGGAGGGTCTAAGGAACGCCCCGTGTCGATCAGAAGTAACTGGAGGGTCTAAGGAACGCCCCGGGTCGATCAGAAGTAACTGGAGGGTCTAAGGAACGCCCCGTGTCGATCAGAAGTAACTGGAGGGTCTAAGGAACGCCCCGGGTCGATCAGATGTAACTGGAGGGTCTAAGGAACGCCCCGTGTCGATCAGATGTAACTGGAGGGTCTAAGGAACGCCCCGTGTCGATCAGATGTAACTGGAGAGTCTAAGGAACGCCCCGTGTCGATCAGAAGTAACTGGAGGGTCTAAGGAACGCCCCGTGTCGATCAGAAGTAAGGCCCCGTGTCGATCAGATGTAACTGGAGGGTCTAAGGAACGCCCCGTGTCGATCAGAAGTAAGGCCCCGTGTCGATCAGAAGTAACTGGAGGGTCTAAGGAACGCCCCGTGTCGATCAGATGTAACTGGAGGGTCTAAGGAACGCCCCGTGTCGATCAGATGTAACTGGAGAGTCTAAGGAACGCCCCGTGTCGATCAGAAGTAACTGGAGGGTCTAAGGAACGCCCCGTGTCGATCAGAAGTAACTGGAGGGTCTAAGGAACGCCCCGTGTCGATCAGAAGTAAGGCCCCGTGTCGATCAGAAGTAACTGGAGGGTCTAAGGAACGTTTGTCATCTACCCAAGTTCCCATCAGCAGAAACACGTGGGTTTGCTATCCTGGCTCCAAGATGGTGGAACGAGCTCCCCATTGACATCAGGACAGCAGAAAGCTTACACACCTTCCAGACTGAAAACTCATCTCTTTCGACTCCACTTCCAGCCATAGAATTACTAACAAAGCACTTATATACTAACAAAGGACTGGCTCCTCTAAAGCCAGCTGAGTAGCACTTGAAGTGTTTGGCTCTATGAAACCTGATGTACTTTATGATTCTGTTTCTTCAAGGTTGTGTCTTCCTGGTCGAAGTCGCTCTGGATAAAAGCCTCAGCTAAATGCAATGTAATGTAATGTGATGTGATGTAATGTACTTATTTATATAAATAGTTCTCACTGCAATAAACCCTATTTAATTTAGTCTAAATGTACATTGTTTATTTTCATATTCTATTGACTTGTATACAGACTTCTTGCACTATTTGTATTTGTGTATGTTATTATATGTGTTGCGTTGTGGGAGGAGCTCAGGTCAGAAGGAATACATTTCCTGAGTGAGTGAGTGAGTGAGTGAGTGAGTGAGTGAGTGAGAGAGAAACTGAACCCTTCCGGGGCGACACAGGAGTCAAACAGGGATGTGTCATCGCTCCAACACTATTCTCCATCTTTGTTGCTGCTGTCCTACATCTCACACTGGTCAACATCATGTACAGAACTGACGGCCAACTCCTCAACATCAACCGTTTCAGGGCTAAAGGTCAAACCACCACCATATGGATCATGGAGCTGCAGGATGCGGACGACCACGCCCTCGTAGCCCTCTCGCAAGAGGACCTACAGCAGGGTCTAAGGAACGCCCCGTGTCGATCAGAAGTAACTGGAGGGTCTAAGGAACGCCCCGTGTCGATCAGATGTAACTGGAGGGTCTAAGGAACGCCCCGTGTCGATCAGAAGTAACTGGAGGGTCTAAGGAACGCCCCGTGTCGATCAGAAGTAACTGGAGGGTCTAAGGAACGCCCCGTGTCGATCAGATGTAACTGGAGGGTCTAAGGAACGCCCCGTGTCGATCAGAAGTAACTGGAGGGTCTAAGGAACGCCCCGTGTCGATCAGAAGTAACTGGAGGGTCTAAGGAACGCCCCGGGTCGATCAGATGTAACTGGAGGGTCTAAGGAACGCCCCGTGTCGATCAGATGTAACTGGAGGGTCTAAGGAACGCCCCGTGTCGATCAGAAGTAACTGGAGGGTCTAAGGAACGCCCCGGGTCGATCAGAAGTAACTGGAGGGTCTAAGGAACGCCCCGTGTCGATCAGAAGTAACTGGAGGGTCTAAGGAACGCCCCGGGTCGATCAGATGTAACTGGAGGGTCTAAGGAACGCCCCGTGTCGATCAGATGTAACTGGAGGGTCTAAGGAACGCCCCGTGTCGATCAGATGTAACTGGAGGGTCTAAGGAACGCCCCGTGTCGATCAGAAGTAACTGGAGGGTCTAAGGAACGCCCCGTGTCGATCAGAAGTAAGGCCCCGTGTCGATCAGATGTAACTGGAGGGTCTAAGGAACGCCCCGTGTCGATCAGAAGTAAGGCCCCGTGTCGATCAGAAGTAACTGGAGGGTCTAAGGAACGCCCCGGGTCGATCAGATGTAACTGGAGGGTCTAAGGAACGCCCCGTGTCGATCAGATGTAACTGGAGGGTCTAAGGAACGCCCCGTGTCGATCAGATGTAACTGGAGAGTCTAAGGAACGCCCCGTGTCGATCAGAAGTAACTGGAGGGTCTAAGGAACGCCCCGTGTCGATCAGAAGTAAGGCCCCGTGTCGATCAGATGTAACTGGAGGGTCTAAGGAACGCCCCGTGTCGATCAGAAGTAAGGCCCCGTGTCGATCAGAAGTAACTGGAGGGTCTAAGGAACGCCCCGGGTCGATCAGATGTAACTGGAGGGTCTAAGGAACGCCCCGTGTCGATCAGATGTAACTGGAGGGTCTAAGGAACGCCCCGTGTCGATCAGATGTAACTGGAGAGTCTAAGGAACGCCCCGTGTCGATCAGAAGTAAGGCCTCTTGCATCAGGACTCTTGCAGCGCCCCCGCTACATACACAGATCATCCCGCTACAAATTTATTCACACAAATTCTAGTATTCCTGTAGTACAATCGGCTCTGCACTTCCGTGTTGCTTGTCGACGTCATCTAAACACACGTCACGTGCGCACCAGCTGTTTGAAGCCCCTGGCCTGCTCTGACAGTAGCACTCCTCCTGTCTCCTCTGCAGCCACCTTCATGCTGCTTAATACCCGCTCCCTCAATAATAAAGCATTACTCATCCATGACATCATCATTGATAAGAAACTTGATTTCTTATGTTTAACGGAGACATGGCAGAACCAGCAGGATTTCTTCGCTCTCAACCAAGCTACTCCCCCAGGCTATGTTTACCTCCATAAACCTCGCTCCACGGGCCGCGGCGGCGGGCTGGCTGTTATCCACCGAGCAGGTATCCGGGTCAGGGAGATTCCCTCTCCCAATATCACATCATTTGAGTGTATTACATTCTCGCTCTCCGGATCACCTCTACTCCAGGTTGCCCTGATTTACCGCCCCCCCAAAGCTTCCACCACCTTCATGTCCGAGCTGAGTGAGCTTCTGTCCTCTCTCTGCTCTAAATCACCTTCCACCTATCTGCTGGGAGATTTTAACATCCACGTCGACTCCACCAGCTGTAGCTTTGCCACAGAATTTCTGTCACTTCTGGACTGCCTCAACATAACACAGCATGTCCAGGGCCCCACTCACTCCAAAGGTCACACGCTGGATCTAGTCTGCTCCACTGGTGCCCCCCCCTCTCATCTGCAGCGCCTAGATCTGGCAGTATCAGACCACCATGCCATCATCTTCATCATCCCTATCCCCCTGCCCAAGCAGCGCCCCAGGCGCACAATCACCTTCAGAGACACCAAATCAGTGAGTGCATCAGCCCTATCAGACCTCCTCATAACCCACATGGCCCCGGCTCTCTCCGACACCTCGCCGGACGTGTTGGTGGCCCGCTACAACACTGCCCTCTCTCTCAGCCTGGACTCTCTGGCTCCCCTCAGAAGCCGGACGGTGTCTTTTCTCCGCCCGGCACCATGGTTCACCTCTGATCTTCGCACAATGAAGCAAACTGGTCGTCGGTTGGAGCGGCTTTCCAGACGAACTGGCCTCACCGTCCACCGTATGGCCTTGGTGGACCATGTAAGGTCCTACAAGGAGGCTCTCTCCAAGACCAAGACCGCCTACTACTCCTCCCTCATCACCTCACAACAAAATCACCCCAGATCCTTGTTCTCCACCATCAACCGACTGCTCCGCCCCCTCCCTGCCACGCACACTGCTGAAGCTCCTGACCTCTGCTCCAAATTCCTCAACTTTTTTCAGGCTAAGGTGATCTCCATTCATCAACAACTCCTGGTGCCCGCCCCCCCCCCCCTCTCTGCACTGGCCCCTGACACAGAAATGCACACTCCCAGCTCAACCCCTCAATCCCCAATGCTCTCTCTCCTCCTTCTCCCCAGTGGATGTTCCACTGGTCTCGAAGCTGGTGACCAATGCTAAGGCCTCCACCTGCTCCCTTGACCCCATGCCCACGGTGCTGGTCAAGGCCTGCCTTCTCACCCTCTGCCCCATCATAACAGACATCATCAACTCCTCTCTGTCATCTGGAATAGTTCCCTCCTGCTTCAAAACCGCCTCCATCACTCCCATCCTCAAGAAGCCTGGTTTGGACCCTGAGGAGCTGAACAACTACCGACCGATCTCCAACCTTCCTTTCCTTAGCAAAACTTTGGAAAGAGCAGTTGCCGCCCAGCTTCATCAACATCTGTCCAACCATGAGCTCTACGAACCCCTACAGTCAGCCTACAGAGCACATCACAGCACAGAGACCGCCCTCCTCAAGATCACTAATGACCTCCTTCTCGCTGCTGACTCCGGACAAATCAGTATTCTCATCCTCCTCGACCTCTCTGCAGCTTTTGACACTGTTTCTCATACAATCCTCCTGAAATGCCTCTCTGACAACCTTGGCATCACTGGCACAGCTCTGTCATGGTTTCAGTCCTATCTCTCAAACAGGTCTCAGTTTGTTAGCATCAGCGGCTCATCCTCCCCCTCGGCCCCAGTCAAACATGGTGTCCCCCAAGGCTCCGTGCTTGGTCCCCTACTTTTCACCATTTACATGCTCCCCCTTGGCCAGATCATACGTCAATTCGGTCTCAATTTCCACTGCTACGCTGACGACACTCAGCTCTATCTCAGTACCTCACCATCCGCCCAGCTACCTCCACAGTCTTTGGTCAATTGTCTGCATGCAATAAAAACCTGGATGACAGCAAATCTACTCAAACTCAACAGTAAGAAGACTGAGCTCATGGTTGTGGCCCCCAAAGCACTGCTCCGGAAGGTTGGGGATCTCCTCCTCCACATTGACGGCTGTTCCATCTCCCCGTCTCCCGAAGTCCGTAACCTGGGTGTCATCCTTGACTCCACTCTCTCATTTCAGTCACATATCAAATCCGTCACTAAATCTGCCTTCTATCACCTCAGGAACATCTCCCGTCTACGACCATCACTCTCTGATTCCGTGGCCGAGACCCTCATTCATGCATTTGTCTCCTCCCGGTTAGATTATTGCAACGGAGTCCTGTTCGGGGTTCCCAGTAAAGCCCTGGACAGGCTCCAGTATGTGCAGAACTCAGCTGCCAGGGTGCTCACTCACACCAAGCCCTGGCAGCACATCACCCCCACCCTGATCCACCTCCACTGGCTCCCAGTCAAGCACCGTATCACTTATAAACTCCTTCTTCTGACTTACAAATCCCTCCATGCCCTCGCCCCCCAATACCTGTCTGACCTTCTCCGCTACCACACTCCATCCCGGAACCTAAGATCATCTGGACAGGATCTCCTCTCCACCCCCCGCACCAGGTTGCGGACTTTCGGTGACAGAGCCTTCAGTGTGGCATCCCCCACCCTCTGGAACTCTCTCCCCCCCCAAATCCGCAGTGCCCCAACCCTGGACAAATTCAAAAAAGCCCTCAAAACGCACCTTTTTACTAAGGCTTTCCCCACTGTATAGATAGTTTAATAGGTTTATTTTTCCGCTACATCACCCCCCCCCCCCACCCCCCTTAACCTGTCTGCCTCTTTTCCCCTACTCCCCCCCCCCCCCCCCCCCCCCCCCCCCCCTACCCAAATTGTAAAGCGACCTTGGGTTTCCTGAAAGGCGCTATAAAAATATTATTTATTATTATTATTATTATTAGAAGTAACTGGAGGGTCTAAGGAACGCCCCGTGTCGATCAGAAGTAACTGGAGGGTCTAAGGAACGCCCCGTGTCGATCAGAAGTAAGGCCCCGTGTCGATCAGAAGTAACTGGAGGGTCTAAGGAACGTTTGTCATCTACCCAAGTTCCCATCAGCAGAAACACGTGGGTTTGCTATCCTGGCTCCAAGATGGTGGAATGAGCTCCCCATTGACATCAGGACAGCAGAAAGCTTACACACCTTCCAGACTGAAAACTCATCTCTTTCGACTCCACTTCCAGCCATAGAATTACTAACAAAGCACTTATATACTAACAAAGGACTGGCTCCTCTAAAGCCAGCTGAGTAGCACTTGAAGTGTTTGGCTCTATGAAACCTGATGTACTTTATGATTCTGTTTCTTCAAGGTTGTGTCTTCCTGGTCGAAGTCGCTCTGGATAAAAGCCTCAGCTAAATGCAATGTAATGTAATGAGATGTGATGTAATGTACTTATTTATATAAATAGTTCTCACTGCAATAAACCCTATTTAATTTAGTCTAAATGTACATTGTTTATTTTCATATTCTATTGACTTGTATACAGACTTCTTGCACTATTTGTATTTGTGTATGTTATTATATGTGTTGCGTTGTGGGAGGAGCTCAGGTCAGAAGGAATACATTTCCTGAGTGAGTGAGTGAGTGAGAGAGAAACTGAACCCTTCCGGGGCGACACAGGAGTCAAACAGGGATGTGTCATCGCTCCAACACTATTCTCCATCTTTGTTGCTGCTGTCCTACATCTCACACTGGTCAACATCATGTACAGAACTGACGGCCAACTCCTCAACATCAACCGTTTCAGGGCTAAAGGTCAAACCACCACCATATGGATCATGGAGCTGCAGGATGCGGACGACCACGCCCTCGTAGCCCTCTCGCAAGAGGACCTACAGCAGTGGTTCTCAACTGGTGGGTCGCGACCCAAAAGTGGGTCGCGGACCCGTTTCAAGTGGGTCGCAGATGTGTGAGTGAAGAAAAAGAAGAAAACATTTTTTTTTTTTTTTTTAGGGGGAAAAAAGTCAAACTTTTATTTTGAAGGCCCGATTTTCTAACGCTGTGCCTATGCGCTGTGCATGCAGTAGGCGTTGGACTGGAAGTACCGGAGACCATGAACGGTTTTGAAAACTTCTGTCACGTAGTGATCATCTTCTCAATAAAACATCTTTGCTGATGTTTTTCCGAGTCTTCTGGCCTTGATCAGAATCAAGATTGTTGCCGGAAGTCCCCACGGAGAATAACTTTGCGGTAGAACTATTCTTTATACATCCATGGGTACAACTTCAGATAAAAATGAACACATAATGAAATATGACCCCCAGTTTGATGATTGACAGGTCACAGCACAATGGGGGCTATCTACCCTTACCCACAATTTAAAGTAATTCACACAGACTCTCTCCTCTTTGCTCTTCTCTCTGAGTGGAGCAGCAAGCTGTCAGAACAAAGTGAAAGACAAACAATGGCATAAAATATTATTAATAATTCGGGTAGTAATAGATTTATTTATTTTCTTCTCAGAGTGTACCAGAATGGGTAGTTTATATGTTAGTATTTCAAAAAATCTCCTGGGGGAGAATCCCCCCAGACCCCCTGCTGGGGTTGGGTTTTCAGCATGTGGGCCTTTTTATGTTATGCAGTTCAGCTTTGATTCCATCATCTCATTAAACCTTATTTAAAAGCATACTTTAGTTCTGTGAAGGGATATAAGGGATATATGCACTGTACTTCACTTTAATTAATAATGTAAGCTAAAAAGAGTATATTTCACTGTACGATTTTTTGTTGAATAGATTTGAGTGGTTCAAAATTTCGGGTCGCGATCTATTGACTAAGGAAAAAGTGGGTCCCGAGGCCTGACCAGTTGAGAACCACTGACCTACAGGGTATCTCTGACCCAAACCAGAGAGCATGAGCTGCTACCATCTGATGGAGATACAGGGTCCCACCATTCAATAAGGTCACACTGAAGCATCCTTTGAGCTCCAGTCAGTCCTCTCAGTGAACACAGAGCTGACCCCAGATGTCTGGATACTTGTCTGTTGATGTTGGACATGGAGCACAAGACAAGCGAGGACCAAGAAGATTACTCCATTATGAGTGACCGCCGATGATGATGGTGTGTGAAGATGAAGGTGTTACTGTAGTGTGTTACAGTGTGTGTGTGTGTGTGTGTGTACAGATGAATGTGGAGGGTCTGCAGGAGGGCGGGGCGTCTCCAGGAGGTCGCAGCCCCGCCCAGCTGGACGGCGGTCCCGAGGCCTCGGAGCGATGCATGTCCCGCCTCCTGAGCGCCGTGGAGAGCGAGCTGACGGCCGGGCGGGAGAAGGGCGACCCCACGGAGCGAGAGCTGAAGGTCACGCTGGAGGACGCCGAGCTGTGGAGGAAGTTCCAGACCCTCACCAACGAGATGATCGTCTCCAAGAACGGACGGTAACTCCGGGACCAGGGTACAGTGGGTTAGGACACCTGGGGGACATTGTCTGTCCAAGGGTTGATGAGATGTCTGATGGGGCAGCAATGAATTCCGGCAATCATTCTGAGTGGCAGTTATATTGCAAAATAAGAAATAATGTGACAAAACTGAACAGAAAGAAGAAGAAAATGTATTATGAGATTAAGATCAATGATATAAAGCATGATGGAAAAAAGCTCTGGGGTACCGTGAATACCATCATGGGTAGGAAAAACAACTCAACACCATCCTTTATAGAATCAGAGGGGGCATACATCACTAGACCACTAGATATTGCCAATTATTTTAATAACTATTTTATTGATAAAGTGGAGAAGCTAAGGCAGGGAATGCCAAAATCTAGCTGCGAGTCGTCCTATGTTAATATTAGAGAACGTATTATGAAAAATAAAAATTGCACCTTTGAGCTGGGTAAAGTTAGAACAGAAGAGGTGGAAAAGTTATTGTTGGCAATCAATAATGATAAACCACCAGGTATTGATAACTTAGACGGTCAGCTATTAAAGAATGTAGCCAAGTTCATTGCTGCACCCATCTGTCATATTTTTAACATGAGTCTGGAAGGTACATGCCCGCACATCTGGAAAGTAGCTAAAGTTATTCCACTCCCTAAAAATGCAAAGAATGCCTTCACTGGCTCTAACAGCAGACCAATAAGCCTGTCACCTGTTCTAAACAAACTACTAGAAAAAATTGTATTCAATCAAATACAATGCTATTTTTCTGTTAACAGTCTGCTGAGTGAGTATCAACATGCGGATAGAGAGGGTCACTCAACAGCCACGGCATTAACACAAATGACAGATCAATGGATGAAAGAGATTGATGTGAAGAAAATGGTGGGAGCAGTACTATTAGATTATAGCGCTGCCTTTGATTTGATAGACCATAGAATTTTACTTGACAAATTGGAGTGCTATGGTTTTGCCTCAAAGGCGATATCATGGCTAGAAAGCTATCTATATAACAGAACTCAAAGTGTATACTTTAATGGCAGTATCTCTAGTGCTAGATGTGTTGCAAGTGGAATTCCACAAGGAAGTTCACTTGGTCCTTTACTCTTCTCAATCTTTACAAATGATTTTCCATTGGCTCTTGAAAAAGCACAAGTCTCTATGTACTCGGATGACACGACAATATATACACAGGCTCCCACAATCGGTGAGATAACTGATATTCTGAACAAAGAACTGAAAACAGTAATGGAATGGGTGACCAGCAACAAATTAGTGCTCAACATTCAAACAACAAAAAGTATTGTATTTGGCACAAATTACGTACTAAGGTCTAAACCGCAGTTAAATCTGATGCTGAATAATGTAGAGGTTGAGCAGGTGGAAGAAACAAAGCTCCTGGGACTCATCCTAGTGAACAATTTATCATGGACGAAACACATAGAGTCAGTGGTGGCAAAGATGGGGAGGAATATATCTGTCATCAAGAGGTGCTCAGTGTTTTTACCACCGCAACTGACAAAACAAGTCATTGAGACTCTAGTCCTTTCACAACTGGACTACTGCTCAATGATCTGGTCAGGGGCAAACAAGAGGGACCTGGGAAAGCTGCAACTGGTTCAAAACAGAGCAGCTCGGCTTGCCCTTAGGTGTACACCAAGACATAATGTAATCAAAATGCATGTCAAGCTCTCCTGGACATTAGTCACGGAGAGGCTGATGGTATCACTCCTTGTCTTTTTGAGAAACATAAATGAGCTGAAACATCCAACCTGTCTATATAAGAAACTTACACCTAGCTCTAAAATCCATACATATAAAACGAGACATGCCACAAGAGGTTGCTATCAAATCCCTAAAGCCAAAACAGAGTATATGAAGAGCACAGTGCTGTATAGAGCCATGGCTGCATGGAACACACTGCCAGATCAGATTTCTAAAGAAACAACTAAAGCAAGCTTCAAAAGACGATTGAAAGAGGCATCTAGAAGCCCAAAGACTGTAAATTACACAAGCAGCAGACAGGTTATGGTAAACATACAGCAGCACACCGATTCATATAGGTTTTTTAAACACATGCCAAGGAAATGGGGAATCAGAAAATAAGCTGTATGTGATGGTTGATACGAAAGTCACTGTTTGAAGGAAAATTGACGCCGTACACGATTTGTATCAATGTCTGTAATGTACTGTCAAATGTCCTGTTTTATGTTATTTGTGGACCCCAGGAAGATTAGCTGTTGTTATGCACCAGCTAATGGGGATCCTAATAAAATAAATAAAAATAAATGGGCGTTAGTCCACCGGAGGGTCTTTGTTCTGCATGATGGTCCATGTCCTTCCAAGGGTCATTGATATGTCCACGGGTCCGTCCAAGGGTCGTTGTTTGTCCAATGGTTATTGTCCATATGTCTGAGGGTCTTGAGTCCACTTGAGGGATGTTGAACCCAAGGGTCTTTGGTCTGCATGATGGTCTTTGTTAAGGCCCTGACACACCAAAGTGACACCAAAGAACACGTCCCGACAGACCCGACTGTTCTGTCGCCTCACGTCTCGTTGGCCAAAAAGTCGCACTGGAACACACCGCCGACGGCCAAGTAGCATGTACGTACGCACTGCGCATGCGTGAGTGGCAATAACTCTCCTTACCAGCAGGCGGCGGTAGTGTGTATTCGTCATTCAGAAGAGGCAACAACCGGAAGACAGACTGCGTGATGTAAACAAACAACAAATAGCATGCGTTCCATTTTCACTCTCGTCCGTCACAGACTGTTTTCACATAACGACTTATAATCTAAATCATGTTTAGTGCGGTACTGGAAAATGAAAAATAATAGCCGTCTGTGTGTGCCTTCTTCACTTCCGTTTCGCTTCTCATGCACTGATTCGCTAAGCTGAACAGCCAATCAGAGTGATTTCTTTGGTCGACAGCGGAAGGTGTCGGGACGGCCGAAAAGACACGACGGTACGGGACACACGAATCTGAGTAGGGCGACAGGACGCTCATTGAAGGCCAGACATCTATCGGCTCGATGTGTCAGGGCCTTAAGTCTGAGAGTCGTTCGCCCACCTGGGGTGCAAGGGTACGTCTGAGTGCTATGGTCTAGGAAGGTAGTCCATCCTGGGGTCACTTTAAGTCTGAGAGTCGTTGTCTTTACGGCGGTCGTTGGCCCCCCGAGGGTCATTGTCCGTCCAAGGGTCGAGGTATGTCTGAGAGTCATTAGTCCACCTGAGAGTCTTTGTCCGCCAAAAGTTGTGGTCCACCTGAGGGACTCTTTAAGGTTGAGGGTGATTCTCTGTCTGAGGGTTGTTTTCCATCCGAGGGGCGTTGTAAGTTGTAGGCTTGATGGTCGTTGTCTTTCCTGGTTCGTAGTAAGTCTGAGAGTCGTTGTCCTTTGGTTTGCCCTCCCGAGGGTCCTTGATATGTCTGAGGGTCTTTGTTAGTGTTAAGGTTGTTACCTGGGGGTACAGTAGTGAGTCTTTAGTCCATCTCAGGGTCAATGTAAGTCCCAGGGTTAGCTTTGAAACATTCAGTCCGTTCTGAATTTCAAAACAGGATATACAAGTCTTTCTTTTAAACACCTGGATATGAAACAGTTTGAATGGTCAGTAATGCCCGGTGTGTGTGTGTGTGTGTGTGTGTGTGTGTGTGTGTGTGTGTGTGTGTGTGTGTGTGTCGCCTCTTCAGCTGGTTCTAATGCACGGCCTGTTTTACATTCACAGTTTATTAACCACTTCAATGAAGCCCTTCACAATGTGTTCTGCTTTGTGTATTATGTATTCGCTGCTGCAGCTTTAGACCAAAGAAACGTATATAAATATAAATATTAAATAGTTTGTGATAAAGGTATTTCTATAATATATGAAATGTCTCCTCTCTGTTTCCAGGCGGATGTTCCCGGTGCTCAGGGTCAGCGTCTCAGGTCTGGACCCCCGCTCCATGTACTCTGTTCTTCTGGACTTCGTCCCGGTGGACGGCTGTCGTTGGAAGTTCATGAACGGGGAGTGGGTGTCGGGGGGGCGGGCGGAGGGGCGCGGCCAGGGGGGGGTCTACGTTCACCCCGACTCACCCAACTTCGGGGCACATTGGATGAAGGGCGCCGTAACCTTCAACAAGGTCAAGCTCACACACAAGGTCAACGGGGGGGGGGCAGGTGAGGACCCTTTAATGTTTCTTTGTTTGTTATTAATACATTCAATTGTAATTGTTATCGGGGGGGGGGGGGCCGGTTAGGACCCTTTGGTATTATTCCTCCAATGGGAATTTCAACTAACTTTGTCTTTGTTGAGCTTTTATGCTAATTTATTTTCCAGTTTATTTATTTATATTTAAATATAAATTTAAATTAAAATATAAATTTAAATTAACATTTATATTTAAAATAATATTTAAATATAAATGTATATGAATTCCTTTTTTTGCTCTTTCCTTACTTTTAGTTATTTCCTTTCTGCCCCCCCCCCCCCCCCCCCCCCCTAATTAACCACTCCAGTCTCTCTCCTTCCTCTTCACCTGCTCGCCTCCTCGTAACCACGGGAACGGTATAAAAAGCTCTTTAATTGGCCGGCGGCGGTTTAATGCACTTCCTGTCGAGAGGCCCTCACACAGACACACATACTCACGCACACACACACACACACACACACACACACACACTCACACACACACACACTCACACACACACACACACACACACACACATAGTGCAGGCTGAACAGAGAGCGCGGCCATAATGAAATAATTGCTCAGCTTATTTGTACATTAGTAGGTAGTTATGTTTTTGTAACGGGAAATTACTTTACCCATCATGCTTCAGATGGATGAGAGGTAAACTATATCCACACACACACACACACACACACACACACACACACACATACCACACACACACACACACACACACACACACACACACATACTACTCCCACACAACATACTCACACCAAAGCACTCCACCCTACACACACACACACCACACACACACATACGTCACACACACGCACACACACACACACCACACACACACAACACACATCACACACACAAACACCCACACTCACCACACACACATATCACACACATCACACACACCACACTCACACAACAAATACTCAACACACAATACTCACACACACACACACACTCACACACATAGTGCTAGGCTGAACAGAGAGAGAGCACGGCCACACTTATAAATAATGTAATAATTGACTCAGCTTATTTGTACATATAGGTAATATTTTTTGTACGGAAAATTTACTTTACCATCATGCTTCAGATGGATGAGAGGTAAACTATATCCACACACACACACACACACACATACTCACACACACACACACACACACACACACACACACACTCGGGTTCAGCCAGCCTCTCAATCTGAATAGCAAACAGTTTGTTTTTGTGTGCAGAGCTGGGATTGGTTAATTGGCCTCGTTAGCGGGGGGGTGATAAGGGGGGGGGGATAAAAGAGTTTTTTGGCCCGGAGACAGAGATGGCTCCTCTCCACGAACTCTCCTGAAAACAAACACACACACCTGTTTCCATTCATCGACACACACTCTGCAAACTCCAAACTTTAACTGCATCACAGAGCAGCCATTTTGATCTCAGCATTCCTGCTAACGGCCACTCAAGGTGTTATAGATCTATGTGTTATAGATCTATGTGTTATAGATCTATGTGTTATAGATCTAGGTGTTATAGATCTATGTGTTATAGATCTAGGTGTTATAGATCTATGTGTTGTAGATCTATGTGTTATAGATCTATGTGTTATAGATCTAGGTGTTATAGATCTATGTGTTGTAGATCTATGTGTTATAGACCTATGTGTTATAGATCAATAGATCAATGTGTTATAGATCAGGTGTTATAGATCTATGTGTTATAGATCTATGTGTTATAGATCAAGGTGTTATAGATCTATGTGTTATAGATCAATAGATCAATGTGTTATAGATCAAGGTGTTATAGATCTATGTGTTATAGATCAAGGTGTTATAGATCAAGGTGTTATAGATCAATGTGTTATAGATCAATAGATCTATGTGTTATAGATCTATGTGTTATAGATCAAGGTGTTATAGATCAATGTGTTATAGATCAATATGTTATAGATCAATATATTATAGATCTCTGAAGAACCAGCACCTTACCGTGGTAGAGAGGTGTGTGTGCCCTGATGAACCTGGGGGCTCTGTTGTCTGGAACCTTGTGTTCCTGGTAGGGTCTCCCATGGCAACTTGGTCTCAGGCAAGGGGCCAGACTAAGATTGGTTCAAAAGACTTCATGAAAGAGGTCACAAGAAGTGAGGATACCCGGCCCGGAGGAAGCCCGGGGTCCTCCTTCTGGAGCCAGGCCCAGAAGGAGGACTCGTCGGCGAGCGTCTGGTGGCCGGGCCCAGCCCGAAAAGGCAACGTGGGCCACACCTCCGCTTCTCCGTCCCGCGGGCCCACCACCTACGGGAAACAGCGATGGGGTCGGGTGCGCTGCCAGAAGGGTGGCAGTGAAAGCGGAGGGTCTCGACGGACCAGACCCGGGAGACAGAACTGGCTTTGGGGGGGGGGGAAGGAGCCGGAGCTTGTGCGGGAGGGGGAGCGTTACCAGCTGGAGGGTGATGTGGGGAAAGGGACGTTTGGGGCTCCGAGACCCGACCACGGATAAGCGGGAGAAGATGGATGTTTATATATCAATATGTTTATATATCGTTCAGAAGGCGTTTAAAACCTTGATCTGTGATTGGCTGTCAGGATGTCATGTGACCAATAACCATAACGTAAAGTAACAACATGCAACGTAATATAAAGTCATGTGATGTAACATAATGTTACCTAACTGCAAGTTTTGTAAGATACAATTACGTAATATATGTATATAATGTGTATTTGTACACAGATGATGCTGAACTCTCTCCATAAGTACGAGCCTCAGCTCCACATCGTGTGCGTCGGCTCTCTTCATCGTCTCGTCTCCAACGTGTCCTTCAGAGAGACGCAGTTCATCGCCGTCACCGCCTACCAGAACGAGGAGGTACTAGTACACACACTAATGTACTAATACTTGAACTATACACAGGTTATTCATTGTGTGTGTGTGTGTGTGTGTGTGTGTGTGTGTGTGTGTGTGTGCAGATCACGGCTCTGAAGATCAAATATAACCCGTTCGCTATAGCGTTCCTCGACGCCAAAGAGAGGTGAGTGCTGACACCGTTTGAGATGTATTTATATTTCAGAACGTCCTGGTTTGTTGTGACGGCGTTTGTTTTCTCTACCTCAGGAACCCGGGGGGGCGGGGCTTAATGGAGACCCCGGAGAGTCGGGTTGGGATCCAGCCCTGTCAGTCAAACACCTTCATCACTCACACACAATACTTCTCCTTTATACACTAAATATATACTGTAATACTAATGTGTGTGTGTGTGTGTGTCAGGCTGGTCTATGTGCCCCCCCCGCAGGAGGCGGAGCTTTCCCTGACGTGACATCACACCATCACCACGGTTACAAACACCACGGTTACCCCGGGAGACACACACCTTACCCCCCCGCCTACCTGCAGCACCGCACACACTCCTCAGGTACACCTGCGTGTGTGTGTGTGTGCGTGCGTGTGTGTGTGTGTGTGTTCATGTATGTGTGTGTGTTTGTGTGTGTGTTCATGTATGTGTGTGTGTGTGTGTGTGTGTGTATTAATATGATGATGTAATAATATATCTGTGTGCGTGCGTGTGTGTGTTGTGTGTGTTCATGTATGTGTGTGTGTGTGTTTGTAGTTAATATGAGATTGTAATATACCATGTTCGTGGTGTTGTGTGTGCGTGCGTGTGTGTGTATATTAATATGATGATGTAATATTATACGTGTGTGTTTGTGTGTGTGTGTGTGTGTTCATGTGTGTGTGTGTGTGTGTGTATTAATATGATGATGTAATAATATACCTGTGTGTTTGTCTGAAGGTGTTCAGGTGTTATCAGATGGATGGAGTAGCCCCGCCCCTCGTCCCTCTTCCACTTCCTGTCCCTCCTCCTCCACTTCCTGTCCCTCCTCCTCCACTTCCTGTCCCTCCTCCTCACAGCCCCCCCCTCACGGCTCCAGGTGAGGCACTGTATTCATTATATTAATGAATCATGAATGAATATGTAATAAAACTGTGTGTGTGCGTGTGTGTGTGTGCGTGTGTGTGCGTGTGTGTGTGTTTGTGTTCAGTCAGTTTCCCTGTCTGTGGGCGGTCGGATGCAATGAGCTAAGCCCCGCCCACTCTCCCTGCACTAATCTACACGGACCAATCAGCAGCGAGAGCCTCATGCAGCCGCCCAATCACACTCGAGTGGGCGGGGCCACCTGGCCTGCCGGTCCTGCCCACACCTTCTGAGGAGGCGTGTGATTCGTTGAATGGACGTAAAGCCTTCTTACTACATTTAAGTACAAAAAAAACTGCCATTTAATATATATTAATATTATTTTCCACCTTTACTCAATTACATTTTTCACAACTATCATATTCACATTATTTTTTAGAATTTTAACAATTTAAATGTTGTTTTAAAACACAAAGAATGTCTTCTCCACAGTGTGATATGTGAATGATGCATGTGTATTTATATTATTAAATAATAATAATCATAGCTTAGATTTATATAGCACCTTTCATGAGACCCAGGGCAGACCAGACAGAACAACACAAAGGCAGTCAGACAACCAGTCAGACAACAACAACAAATGGATTAGGGGCCAAAGGCCTTGGTGAACAGATGGGACTTGAGGGCCCTTTGAAGGCGGCGAGTGTGGGGATGTTGTGGATCTCCGCAGGGAGAGCGTTCCAGAGGGTGGGGGCTGCCACGCTGAAGGCTCTGTCCCCGAAGGTTCGCAGTTTGGTGCGGGGGGTGGTAAGCAGGCCAGAGTCTGAGGACCGCAGGTTCCGGGGTGGGGCATGTGGGCGAAGGAGGTCCGATAGGTACTGGGGGGCATGGAGGGACTTGTAGGTGAGGAGGAGGATTTTGAATGATATGCGGGACTTGACCGGCAACCAGTGGAGGTGGATGAGGGTGGGAGTGATGTGCTGCCACGGCTTTGTATTTGTGAGTACCCTAGCAGCACAGTTTTGGACATACTGGAGCCTTTCCAGGGTTGTGTTGGGAACCCCAAACAGGAGACAGGAGGGGGCCAAGCACAGAGCCCTGGGGTACACCGTGGTGGACTGGGGCCGGGGGTGAATTAGAGCCATTGATGGAGACAAACTGTTTCATGGAGGTCTAGGAGGTCTGAGAGGCGGGTGAGGAGGATGTTGTGAGAGATGGTGTCAAATGCTGCAGAGAGGTCCAGGAGGATGAGGATGCTGAGGCTGCCAGAGTCAGCAGCAATGAGGAGATCGTTGGTGATCTTGATGAGGGCGGTCTCAGTGCTGTGTTGCTGTCTGAAGCCGGATTGGAAGGGCTCATAGAGCTCATGGTTGGACATGTATAGATGGAGTTGGCCGGCGACCACTCTTTCCAGAGTTTTGCTGAGGAAGGGAAGGTTGGAGATCGGCCGGTGGTTCTGGAGGTCGTCGGGGTCCAGGCCAGGTTTTTTGAGTATGTGGGTGACTGAGGCCAGTTTGAAGCTGGTGGGGACTATACCAGGAGCCAGAGTAGCGTTGATGATGACCACCATGTAGGGACAGAGGGTGGTTAGGCAGTCCTTGACCAGGGCTGTGGGCATGGGGTCCAGGGAGCAGGTGGAGATCCTGGCCGAGCTGACCAGTTTGGCCACTTGGAGAGCATCCACAGGGGAGAAGGAGGAGAGGTTGGAGTGGGAGATGCGTGGCACTGGGGGTGTGTTACCAGGTGGCTGAGGTGCAGGTAGTGGGGGAGGGCCAGGCGCCAGGAGCTGCTGATGGATGGCCTCGACTTTCGCCTGGAAGAAGTCCACGGTTGATGGTGGAGAACAGTGTTCTGGGGTTGCTTTGCTGGGCACCGATGAGACGGGAGTAGTAGTGAGTCTTGGCGTGGGAGAGAGCTTCCTTGTAAGCTTTGACATGGTCATGAAAGGGCAGGAGGTGGACCATGAGGCCAGTTTTCTTGGAGAGCCTCTCCAGCTGGCGACCAGAGGCCTTGAAGCGGCGGAGTTCGGTGGTGAACCAGGGGGCAGGGCGGGTGAAGGAAACAGTCCGGGTTTTGATGGGGGCGAGAGAGTTGAGACTGAGGGATAGGGCAGTGTGGTAGTGGGCTACCAGGCCGTCCACGGTGGAGTCGGAGGGACCCGAGGCCATGTGGGTAGCTATCAGGTCGGATAGGGCCGGTGAACTCACTGTCTTGATGTTCCTAAACATAATGGTGCGTTTGGGATGCTGCCTGGGCAGGGAGACCGGAATAGTGAAGAGGATGGCGTGGTGGTCAGATACAGCCAGGTCGAGGCGTTGTAGGTCGGGGGGCGGAGAGCCGGTAGAGCATACCAGGTCCAGCGTGTGGCCTTTGGTGTGGGTGGGGCCCTGGACATGTTGCTTGATGCTGAAGCAGTCCAGAAGTGAGAGGAATTCAGCAGCGAATGTGCAGTTACTGGAGTCCACGTGAATGTTAAAATCACCGAGCAGGAGAGTTGATGGAGACATGGAGCAGAGAGAGGTGAGTGACTCAGACTGCTCAGACAGGAAGGTAGTGGAAGCTTTAGGTGGGCGGTAAATGAGGGCAACCTGGAGCGGAGCAGACCCAGCCAGTTTGAAGACAACACACTCCAATGAGGTGGTAGTAGGTACTGGGAGTTCTTTAACCAGGATGCCAGCGCGGTGGATAACAGCCAATCCACCGCCACGACCCAGGGAGCGGGGCTTCTGGATGTACAGATAGCCTGGGGGTGTGGCTTGATTGAGTGTCACAACGTGCTGCTGATTGGGCCATGGCTCTGTTAAGCTTCTGTCAGTGATAATGTCGTGGATGAGTAGTGCTTTGTTGTTGAGGGAGCGGGTATTCAGCAGCATAAATGTCACATAGTTGTTCATAGCTGCTGGGGAACAAGGAGGGAGAACCCAGCACACTGTCAGCACAGGCCAGGGACCTCAGGTAGATCGAGCGAACGGGAGGTTTGGTCGAATGACGTCGTTTGTTGTGATGACGACATCGCCGTGCGACAGACCGTCTGTCAGAAACAACTGCGGGGATAGGAGTTTCGGAGTAGAAAAACTTGCATCTGGATGCCCGGTGTATGTCGCGGGGACGACGCAGAAGCCCAATGGATTTGATAACTCCGAGGCAGTCGGGGATAATGTGGCAGAAAAGGTTACGAAGTTCCAGCGAGGAGTATTGGAGGAACATCATAAGAAGAGCGGCGAGCCAGCTAGCAGCTAGCATCATTAGCCTGGCAGAAACCGGACCTCGAACCTCGGCAGCGGTGATGGAAAACAGCCCAGTTGGGATGGCAGGACTGAGGGAGGGTTCGTGGATAGTCCTGGGAGTGTGGCAGAGAGGAGCCCCGTCGGAGAATTCCGGAACGGGGACTACGCGTATAGCAGACCACGAAGGTGAGCTCGTTATGCTAACGGCAGGACGGCAGAGGCTAGGAGCTAAACAGCAGCCAAACATAATCGGCTGAGCAACGGAGACGGCAGAAACACAAACCAGAGCAGAACAATCTTTTCGCTCTGTCTGGGAATTAAATAGATTAACGGCAGCGAGTGGTAGATGCGACAAGTAAGCGTGCAGTGCAGACAGGTTGTTGGTGTAGTGGCGCCCCCTGGTGGTTCACAGTACAGACAGGTTGTTGGTGTAGTGGCGCCCCCTAGTGGTTCACAGTACAGACAGGTTGTTGGTGTAGTGGCGCCCCCTGGTGGTTCACAGTACAGACAGGTTGTTGGTGTAGTGGCGCCCCCTAGTGGTTCACAGTACTGACAGGTTGTTGGTGTAGTGGCGCCCCCTGGTGGTTCACAGTACTGACAGGTTGTTGGTGTAGTAGCGCCCCCTGGTGGTTCACAGTACTGACAGGTTGTTGGTGTAGTGGCGCCCCCTGGTGGTTCACAGTGCTGACAGGTTGTTGGTGTAGTGGCGCCCCCTAGTGGTTCACAGTACTGACAGGTTGTTGGTGTAGTGGCGCCCCCTGGTGGTTCACAGTACAGACAGGTTGTTGGTGTAGTGGCGCCCCCTAGTGGGTTCACAGTACATGACAGGTTGTTGGTGTAGTGGCGCCCCCTGGTGGGGTTCACAGTACTGACAGGGTTGTTGGTGTAGTGCGCCCCCCTGGTGGTTCACAGTACTGACAGGTTGTTGGTGTAGTGGCGCCCCCCTGGTGGTTCACAGTGCTGACAGGTTGTTGGTGTAGTGGCGCCCCCTGGTGGTTCATAGTACTGACAGGTTGTTGGTGTAGTGGCGCCCCTAGTGGTTCACAGTACTGACAGGTTGTTGGTGTAGTGGCGCCCCCTAGTGGTTCACAGTACTGACAGGTTGTTGGTGTAGTGGCGCCCCCTAGTGGTTCACAGTGCTGACAGGTTGTTGGTGTAGTGGCGCCTCCTGGTGGTTCACAGTGCTGACAGGTTGTTGGTGTAGTGGCGCCCCCTGGTGGTTCCCAGTACAGACAGGTTGTTGGTGAAGTGGCGCCCCCTGGTGGTTCACAGTACTGACAGGTTGTTGGTGTAGTGGCGCCCCCTGGTGGTTCACAGTACTGACAGGTTGTTGGTGTAGTGGCGCCCCCTGGTGGTTCACAGTGCTGACAGGTTGTTGGTGTAGTGGCGCCCCCTAGTGGTTCATAGTACAGACAGGTTGTTGGTGTAGTGGCGCCCCCTAGTGGTTCACAGTACAGACAGGTTGTTGGCGTAGTGGCGCCCCCTGGTGGTTCACAGTGCTGACAGGTTGTTGGTGTAGTCGCGCCCCCTGGTGGTTCACAGTACAGACAGGTTGTTGTTGTAGTGGGCGCCCCCTGGTGGTTCACAGTACTGACAGGTTGTTGGTGTAGTGGCGCCCCCTAGTGGTTCACAGTGCTGACAGGTTGTTGGTGTAGTGGCGCCCCCTGGTGGTTCACAGTGCTGACAGGTTGTTGGTGTAGTGGCGCCCCCTGGTGGTTCACAGTACAGACAGGTTGTTGGTGTAGTGGCGCCCCCTGGTGGTTCACAGTACAGACAGGTTGTTGGTGTAGTGGCGCCCCCTGGTGGTTCACAGTACAGACAAGTTGTTGGTGTAGTGGCGCCCCCTAGTGGTTCACAGTACAGACAAGTTGTTGGTGTAGTGGCGCCCCCCTGGTGGTTCACAGTACAGACAAGTTGTTGGTGTAGTGGCGCCCCCTAGTGGTTCACAGTACAGACAGGTTGTTGGTGTAGTGGCGCCCCCTGGTGGTTCACAGTACAGACAAGTTGTTGGTGTAGTGGCGCCCCCTAGTGGTTCACAGTACAGACAGGTTGTTGGTGTAGTGGCGCCCCCTAGTGGTTCACAGTACAGACAGGTTGTTGGTGTAGTGGCGCCCCCTAGTGGTTCACAGTACAGACAGGTTGTTGGTGTAGTGGCGCCCCCTGGTGGTTCACAGTGCTGACAGGTTGTTGGTGTAGTGGCGCCCCCTAGTGGTTCACAGTACAGACAGGTTGTTGGTGTAGTGGCGCCCCCTGGTGGTTCACAGTACAGACAGGTTGTTGGTGTAGTGGCGCCCCCTGGTGGTTCACATGTCTGTTCCTCTACTTTACACATATAACTATAACTAAATATACTGCAGGTTATTATGGGATGTCTCTGATGTTATGCTTCTGTACAGCCAGTACCTTCATGGGCAAATCAATGGGATAATATGTCAAAATGTACCTTTTAAATCAAAGTGATAAGTATTTAAATGTAGGAGAGATGTCATGTGTGTATCTTGTGTATTTGGCAACACGTGTTTGTTTTGTGACTAAATGATTTAATAAAGGAAGAAATGTATTTCAATGTTTTATGTCTTTTTTAAGAAACTAAAGTATATGCAAAGACATTCAAATGTAATGTAACATATATTATGTCCATTTCTGTTGAATAAATAATTACTTACGTTATTTACGTTTTTAACCCATTGATACCCAACAGGGTCAAAAGTGACCGAGTGAGTTTTAATTGTAAATATATTTGCAACGAAATACTTTGACAATTCAAAATGGCAGGTATTCCTCAATTAACCTGTTTATGATCAACTTCTTACTTTCATTGTTCCTTTCTTTTCTCTAAGGAACAACACGGGTCAGAAGGTCCCGTGTTGACCCCTCTAAGGAACAACACGGGTCAGAAGGTCCCGTGTTGTCCCCTCTAAGGAACAACACGGGTCAGAAGGTCCCGTGTTGTCCCCTCTAAGGAACGACACGGGTCAGAAGGTCCCGTGTTGACCCCTCTAAGGAACAACACGGGTCAGAAGGTCCCGTGTTGACCCCTCTAAGGAACAACACGGGTCAGAAGGTCCCGTGTTGTCCCCTCTAAGGAACAACACGGGTCAGAAGGTCCCGTGTTGACCCCTCTAAGGAACGACACGGGTCAGAAGGTCCCGTGTTGTCCCCTCTAAGGAACGACACGGGTCAGAAGGTCCCGTGTTGTTCTCCTCTCTTCTGTGTTTCTCTCCCTGTATCTCTCTCTCCTCTCTTCTGTGTTTCTCTCTCTGTATATCTCTCTCCTCTCTTCTTCTGTGTTTCTCTCTCTGTATCTCTCTCTCCTCTCTTCTTCTGTGTTTCTCTCTCTGTATCTCTCTCTCCTCTCTTCTTCTGTGTTTCTCTCTCTGTATCTCTCTCTCCTCTCTTCTGTGTTTCTCTCTCTGTATCTCTCTCTCCTCTCTTCTGTGTTTCTCTCTCTGTATCTCTCTCTCCTCTCTTCGTGTTTCTCTCTCTGTATCTCTCTCTCCTCTCTTCTGTGTTTCTCTCTCTGTATCTCTCTCTCCTCTCTTCTGTGTTTCTCTCTCTGTATCTCTCTCTCCTCTCTTCTGTGTTTTCTCTCTCTGTATCTCTCTCTCCTCTCTTCTGTGTTTCTCTCCCTGTATCTCTCTCTCCTCTCTTCTGTGTTTCTCTCTCTGTATCTCTCTCTCCTCTCTTCTTCTGTGTTTCTCTCTCTGTATCTCTCTCTCCTCTCTTCTGTGTTTCTCTCTCTGTATCTCTCTCTCCTCTCTTCTTCTGTGTTTCTCTCTCTGTATCTCTCTCTCCTCTTCTTCTTGTTCTCTCTCTGTATCTCTCTCCTCTTCTTCTGTGTTTCTCTCCTGTATCTCTCTCCTCTCTTCTTCTGTGTTTCTCTCTCTGTATCTCTCTCTCCTCTCTTCTGTTTTCTCTCTCTGTATCTCTCTCTCCTTCTCTTCTGTGTTTCTCTCTCTGTATCTCTCTCTCTCTCTTCTGTGTTTCTCTCTCTGTATCTCTCTCTCCTCTCTCTTCTGTGTTCTCTCTCTGTATCTCTCTCTCCTCTCTTCTGTGTTTCTCTCTCTGTATCTCTCTCTCTCTCTTCTGTGTTCTCTCTCTGTATCTCTCTCTCCTCTCTTCTTCTGTGTTTCTCTCTCTGTATCTCTCTCTCCTCTCTTCTGTGTTTCTCTCTCGTTTCTCTCTCTCTCTCTCTGTGTTTCTCTCCTGTATCTCTCTCTCTCTCTTCTGTGTTTCTCTCTCTGTATCTCTCTCTCCTCTCTCTGTATCTCTCCCCTGTATCTCTTCTCTCTCCTGTATCTTCTGTTCTCTCTCTCATTCTGTGTTTGTCCTCTCTGTATCTCTCTCTCTCTCTTCTTCTGTGTTCGCTCTCTGTGACTCCTCTCTCTCTCTTCTGTTTTTCTCTCTCTGTATCTCTTCTCCTCTCTCTGTGTTTCTCTCCCTGTATCTATCTCTCTCATCTCTCTTCTCTGTGGTTTCTCCTTGGTATCTCTCTCTCCCTCTCTTCTTCTGTGTTTTCGCTCTGTATCATCTCTCTCCTCTCTTTTCTGTGTTTCTCTCCTGTATCTCTCTCTCCTCTCTTCTGTGTTTTCTCTCTCTGTATCATCTCTCTCCCGCTCTTCTGTGTTTTTGTTCTCTCTCTGTAATTCTCTCTCCTCTCTTCTGTTTTCTCTCTCTGTATTTATCGTCTCTCCCTCTCTTCTTCTGTGTTTCTCTCTCTGTATCTCTCTCTCCTCTCTTCTTCTGTGTTATCCTCTCCCTGTACTATCTCTCCTCCTCTCTTCTGTGTTTTCTCTCTCTGTATCTCTCTCTCCTCTCTTCTGTGTTTCTCTCTCTGTATCTCTCTCTCCTCTCTTCTGTGTTTCTCTCTCTGAATCTCTCTCTCCTCTCTTCTTCTGTGTTTCTCTCCCTGTATCTCTCTCTCCTCTCTTCTGTGTTTCTCTCTCTGTATCTCTCTCTCCTCTCTTCTTCTGTGTTTCTCTCCAGGAACCCTCACTGACCCCTGATCTATGTCTCAGGTTAACTACAGGGACCCTCACTGACCCCTGATCTATGTCTCAGGTTAACTACAGGGACCCTCACTGACCCCTGATCTATGTCTCAGGTTAACTACAGGGACCTTCACTGACCCCTGATCTATGTCTCAGGTTAACTACAGGGACCCTCACTGACCCCTGATCTATGTCTCAGGTTAACTACAGGGACCCTCTCTGACCCCTGATCTATGTCTCAGGTTAACTACAGGGACCCCTCACTGACCCCTGATCTATGTCTCAGGTTAACTACAGGGACCCTCACTGACCCCTGATCTATGTCTCAGGTTAACTACAGGGACCTTCACTGACCCCTGATCTATGTCTCAGGTTAACTACAGGGACCCTCACTGACCCCTGATCTATGTCTCAGGTTAACTACAGGGACCCTCACTGACCCCTGATCTATGTCTCAGGTTAACTACAGGGACCTTCACTGACCCCTGATCTATGTCTCAGGTTAACTACAGGGACCCTCACTTACCCCTGATCTATGTCTCAGATTAACTACAGGGATCCTCTCTGACCCCTGATCTATGTCTCAGGTTAACTACAGGGACCCTCACTGACCCCTGATCTATGTCTCAGGTTAACTACAGGGACCCTCACTGACCCCTGATCTATGTCTCAGATTAACTACAGGGACCACATCGCCCTGAACCTGGCCACGGCCCACCCTCACTACGACAGTGAAGGCAACACCTACAACATGGGGACCGCCATTATGAGCTTCGGCCTCCCAAAGTACGTCATCTTCAAAGTCCCGGGAGACGCTTCAGATGCGTTTCTCAAGATACCTGAACACGTTGTGTGCCAGACCAATGAACCGTTTGAGGCAGTAAACCTGGTCTTTATCTGATTGGTCTGATTACAGCATCGTAAACCAATCAGAACAACGTGTCAGTCTCCAGTGATCGTTATGGAATCACATGATGACTGATACGGGTGATATCTAGGAGAGGAAAGGTCCATATTTCTGGCCTAGATTATTCCCGAACTGTGGACTTGTAGCCCTCAAAGACAATGCTTACGATGTTTAGCGTCCAAGCTAATAGAAGCATTAGCATTCAGCGTGAGCCCGCGAGATGTCGTCATTCTGCAGAATCTTTGAGGTAATGATGGGTCATTGATATTCAACATGGGGTCTCCCAGGAGGTCCGGAGAGCCACCCAACGATTGTGTTATGAAAGTAGATTTTGTCAAATAACAGCAACGTAAATGATTGTTTTCCCAAGTTAGCTAGCTAGCCAGCCTGCTAGCTAGAGCCATCATATTGGTTACGTTTTCATCTCATTGGCTGAGCAGGAGCGCTAATATGCTAACCAACTCTTCAAGCTCAGTCAGTAGAACGAGCTCCACGTGATTCTCTCGTGGTGTTCCAGATACTAGATACTAACGTGACCTCTCTGTGTTCCAGATATAAGATACTAACGGGACCTCTCTGTGTTCCAGATAAGATACTAACGTGACTCTCTGTGTTCCAGATAATAAGATACTTACACGTGGACTCTCTGTGTTCCCAGATATAAGATACTAACGTGACTCTCTGTGTTCAGATGATAAGATACTAACGGGACTCTCTGGGTGTTTCCCCCCAGATATAAGATACTAACGTGACCCTCTCTGTTCCAGATATAGATACTAACGTGACATCTCGGTGTTCCAGAATACTAAGATACTAACGTGACTCTCTGTGTTCCAGATAATAAGATACCTAACGTGACTCTTCCCTTGGGTGGGTTTCCAGATAATAAGATACTAACGTGACTCTCTCTGTTCCAGATAATAAGATACTAACGTGACTCTCTGTGTTCCAGATAATAAGATACTAACGTGACTCTCTGTGTTCCAGATAATAAGACACTAACGTGACTCTCTGTGTTCCGATACTAAGATACTAACGTGACTCTCTGTGTTCAGATAATAAGATACTAACGTGACTCTCTGTGTTCCAGATGATAAGATACTATACGTGACTCTCTGTGTTCCAGATAATAAGATACTAACGTGACTCTCTGTTCCAGATGATAAGATCCTAACGTGACTCTCTGTGTTCCAGATAATAAGATACTAACGTGACTCTCTGTGTTCCAGATGATAAGATACTAACGTGACTCTCTGTGTTCCAGATAATAAGATACTAACGTGACTCTCTGTGTTCCAGATAATAAGATACTAACGTGACTCTCTGTGTTCCAGATAATAAGATACTAACGTGACTCTGTGTTCCAGATAATAAGATACTAACGTGACTCTCTGTGTTCCAGATAATAAGATACTAACGTGACTCTCTGTGTTCCAGATAATAGGATACTAACGTGACTCTCTGTGTTCCAGATGATAAGATACTAACGTGACTCTCTGTGTTCCAGATAATAAGATACTAACGTGACTCTCTGTGTTCCAGATAATAGGATACTAACGTGACTCTCTGTGTTCCAGATAATAAGATACTAACGTGACTCTCTGTGTTCCAGATACTAAGATACTAACGTGACTCTCTGTGTTCCAGATGATAAGATACTAACGTGACTCTCTGTGTTCCAGATAATAGGATACTAACGTGACTCTCTGTGTTCCAGATAATAAGATACTAACGTGACTCTCTGTGTTCCAGATGATAAGATACTAACGTGACTCTCTGTGTTCCAGATAATAAGATACTAACGTGACTCTCTGTGTTCCAGATAATAAGATACTAACGTGACTCTCTGTGTTCCTGTCACGGTTGTCATGTCTGGTCACAGTTCTATGTCTAGGTTTGGGTGTTTTCGCTGTTCTCTATGTCATGTTTTCCTCCTGTCGTTAGTTTCCCTGGTGTGTCTCGTTAGCTGATTGTGTTCACCTGTGGCCCTTGTGTTTCTCCTCCCCTGCCCAGCTGTTTCTCGTCTTGTAATTATCCCTCCCTGTATTTAGTCTTGTCTCGTCCTGTGTTCAGTGTTGGTGCTTCTTTTGTTGGTGACTGAATTCACCGGTGAGTGTTCTGTTTTGTCTGTATTAGTTTCCTTATCCTTTAAATAAAGGTTTATCAGAGTTATCTGCTCTTGGGTCCTGCTTCCTTCACTCAACCGTGACAGAAAGCACCAACCAGAAATGGACCCAGCAGATGATCCATTTGAGGTGGAACTACAACTTTTTTCCTTTGATTTGGCTTGCTGCTATGATTGGTGGAAGGGAGCGTCCAGTGTTCTGCAGAAGGAGGCCGCTCTGGTAGAGGCGCACCGGTTGGCTATGGAGAAACCAGACTTGGTGAAATTCTTACCTGGCTGGATTTTGAACTTCATCTGGGTGTGTGATTTCCAGCCTGCTGACTATAAACGTCTCGGTGTGTTCCGTCTGGAGTCAACCAGTGCTTCCGCCCCAGTTCCTGCTCCTGTCCAAGAGTCGTTTTCTGGAACTCGGCTGGCTTTTGGAGGTCCACGGAGCCTTCAGGCGGCTTCTAAGAGAAGGAGTCGCAAGTCCAGGCTAGCAATCCGAGCCCCAAGAGCCATGATTCCGGTCCCAGTTCTGGCCCCAGCGGCCATGGTTCCGGCCCCAGCAACCATGGTTCCGGCCCCAGCAGCCATGGTTCCGGCTACAGAACCGGCCCACACAGCGATGGTTCCGGCCCCAGTTCTGGCCCCAGCAGCCATGGTTCCGGCCCCAGTTCCAGCCATAGTTCCGGCTCAAGTACCAGCCCCATCAGTCATGGCCCCGACTCCAGCACCCCGTGTTCTGTTGGCGAACCAACTCTCTCAAGTCTCCCCTCCAGACACTTCTCAAGTCCCCTCTCAAGTTCCTACCCGAGTCCCCTCTCAAGTTTCCCCTCAGGTCTCCTCTCGAGTTCCCTCTCAAGTCCCTTCTCAGGTCCCCTCTCGAGTTCCCTCTCGAGTCACCTCTCAAGTCAACTCTCCAGTTTCCTCTCGAGTCCCCTCTCGAGTCACCTCTCAAGTCAACTCTCCAGTTTCCCTCTCGAGTTCCCTCTCAAGTCCTCTCTCGAGTTCCCTCTCAAGTCCTCTCTCGAGTCCCTTCTCAAGTCCCCTCTCAAGTTTCCTCTCAGGTCTCCTCTCGAGTTCCCTCTCAAGTCCCCTCTCAGGTCCCCTCTCCAGTCACCTCTCGAGTCCCCTCTCGAGTCACCTCTCCAGTCGACTCTCCAGTTTCCTCTGGAGTTCCCTCTCAAGCCCTCTCTCGAGTCCCCACTCAAGCCCCTACTCCTGTGCCGTTGGAGGTCCCGCAGACTAGTCTTCTGCCGGGGGTCCTGCCAACCCCATGTCCTGTACCGTTGGAGGTTCCGCTGGGGGTCCTGCCAACCCCATGTCCTGTCCCGTTGGAGGTCCCGCCGACTACTCTCCTGCCGGGGGTCCTGCCAATCCCATGTCCTGTCCCGTTGGAGGCCCCGCCGACTACTCTCCTGCCGGGGGTCCTGCCAACCCTGTGTCCTGTCCCGTTGGGGGTCCCGCCGACTACTCTCCTGCCGGGGGTCCTGCCAACCCCGTGTCCTGTCCCGTTGGAGGCCCCGCCGACTGCTCTCCTGCCGGGGGTCCTGCCGGCCCCATGTCCTGTCCCGTTGGAGGTCCCGCCGACTGCTCTCCTGCCGGGGGTCCTGCCAATCCCATGTCCTGTCCCGTTGGAGGCCCCGCCGACTGCTCTCTTGCCGGGGGTCCTGCCAACCCTGTGTCCTGTCCCGTTGGAGGTCCCGCCGACTACTCTCCTGCCGGGGGTCCTGCCAACCCCATGTCCTGTGCCGTTGGAGGTCCCGCCGACTACTCTCCTGCCGGGGGTCCTGCCAACCCCATGTCCTGTCCCGTTGGAGGCCCCGCCGACTACTCTCCTGCCGGGGGTCCTGCCAACCCCATGTCCTGTGCTGTTGGAGGCCCCGCCGACAACTCTCCTGCCGGGGGTCCTGCCAACCCGGTGTCCTGTCCCGTTGGAGGCCCCGCCGACTGCTCTCCTGCCGGGGGTCCTGCCAACCCCATGTCCTGTCCCGTTGGAGGTCCCGCCGACTGCTCTCCTGCCGGAGGTCCTGCCAACCCTGTGTCCTGTCCCGTTGGAGGTCCCGCAGACTAGTCTTCTGCCGGGGGTCCTGCCAACCCCATGTCCTGTCCCGTTGGAGGTCCCGCAGACTAGTCTTCTGCCGGGGGTCCTGCCAACCCTGTGTCCTGTCCCGTTGGAGGTCCCGCAGACTAGTCTTCTGCCGGGGGTCCTGCCAACCCCATGTCCTGTGCCGTTGGAGGTCCCGCCAACTACTCTCCTGCCGGGGGTCCTGCCAATCCTATGTCCTGTGCTGTGGGAGGCCCCGCCGACAACTCTCCTGCCGGGGGTCCTGCCAACCCTGTGTCCTGTCCCGTTGGAGGCCCCGCCGACTACTCTCCTGCCGGGGGTCCTGCCAACCCTTTGTCCTGTCTCGTTGGAGGTCCCGCCAACCACTCTCCTGCTGGGGGTCCTGCCAACTCCTGGTCCTCTTCCGTGGGGGATCCTGCCGAAGCCTGTCCCGCCGGCTCCGGTTCCTGTCCGGCCGACACCGGGTCCTGCCCGGCCTCCGGAGCTGTCTGGTCTTCGCCCTCGATCCCGACCCTCTGTGAGCCGCGGTCTTCGCCCGCGGGCCCGGCCCCCTGACTTTTCCTGCCGCGGCCCTCGTCCTCGAGCCCGGCCCCCTGACTCTTCCTGCCGCTGCCCTCGTCTTCGAGCCCGGCCCCCTGACTCTTCCTGCCGCTGCCTTCGCCCTCATGCTCGGCCTCCTGAGTTCGGCCGCTGTGGCCTTCGCCCCACCTTGGACTCTGCCTTGCCCCCGGGCC
>CADEHL010000502.1:0-31704 GCA_902827135.1 Harpagifer antarcticus | reverse complement strand
AAATAGTGAAACAATAGCTGTTTTGGCTTTCTATAATGTGAAGATGTTCTCTCTCTTTCTCAAGTTTAAAATATATGGAAGCTGGATATATTGGGTTAGACAAAACTAGATATTTTAAGATGTCATTTTAAACTCTGAAAGCTGTATTTTGTTGCTTTTGTCCGACATTTTACAGATGGTACGATACGGTAAACCAATAAGGCAATTCGTTGTAACAATTTCCTGCATGTTTGAAAGTGGCTGTGTGTTCATCAAACTGTATATAGTGTGTATCCCTCCTTGCACTTACCATTCCATACACAGGCACTTGCGGTGTGTTCATGGGAAAAGCCATGGGAGCTGGAGCCTGTAGGAAAAGCACCAACAAAGAAGTCAGCAGGTAGAAAAAGCACCTGGGTCACATATTGTACGGCTTTTGTTAGCCTTCAAATGCGGAAAAGCTACCATGGAATAAAGGACTTTAATGGACAGGAGAGCAATTACAGTTTAAGCGCTCTATTAAACGTAAAAACACACAATGTATTGTATGTGCGAGGAGTGGAGAACACGTTGAATGCTGATAAAGTGCGGGCATTAGGAGCGCAACAACACAGCGTGAGGCAGAGGTACTTAGAGGATTCCCACTGGGAGCAATCATTACAGCCCCTTTAAAAAGGGGTGGCTCAATAGGACGGCGTTTAGCCCTGCCCTCCTCACTCCACAAATCAAATCCACTACGGCTGAATGGGCTTCAAATTCAACGTGACGGGCAATTTGTAGCCGCCGTTTACAACCCACGCACACCCTCCCTCAAACAAAAGCTGCAGATTTCTACTCGGCAAATTGGCAATTCATATGGAGCGAGTGTTTGAAGGTGCATTACAGCGAATGCACCGGAGGAAAATCAGTTTATAGAGGCGAGGATGCATCGCAGGGTACAACAATCTATCACAGGAGTATTAATATTAACAGTGAGAGGAGATTTCACCTGACAGCTTCTTTCAAATATAGCAAATAAGGATCTGTGCGGGATTTGTGTTTACCTGCAAGCATTTTCTATCTGTTTCAGGGTAATACCAGCGGGATCCCCCCTGCCACATATACGTGTTCACTATTTGCTGCAGTCGGAGTTTGAAACGTATTTTCTCCGCTGCAGGTCGTCCCGCTCACCCGGAAGTAGGCGGCGGGCTCCCACTGTTTTTAAGGAAAGCCATTAAAACAACCAGCTTGCAGAAACACGCCGCTGTCTCCACAAACCCAATCCATCACCGTGAATGAGACAACTGAGGCTTGACGTGACTTTATAACGCCTCAATCATTGCCGAGGTATTAGAAAGTACAGCTCAGAGTCTCTAACCGTGCACAGACATGAAGACAAATGTACAATACGCAGTAATTATCCGTGTGAAACCATATATTACTTCAACAGTCTTACCTAATATGATGAATTACATAAATCAAAAATAACAAAAAGGTCTTTTTTACGTGGAATAATTAACCTGCACTAGTATTATCCTTGAATTGCTACTTATGCATTGACGCATTAAACAAGGCGTTTAAGAAATAGCGCGTTACGCTGGTTGATCTTAAAATTTTTTTCTCAAGAGTCATAATTTAATGTTTGAGTCTGTTTACAATGTAAATCACATGTTCAGACACTATTGGTACCAGTTTCAATGTCAATATAATTACACATACGGATCAGGGAAGTGTTTGCAAGCATTTGTCCTTATTTTCCTTCCTTATAATACAATCCCAAAAGAAAAATAATCAAACTTCCTTTTGACTGAAATCATACAGATGATGTTGTGGTCAGTGTCTGCTTCTACTTATTTACATACAGGCCCCATTGAAAGCGAGCCAAATTAGCAATTCGCATTTTGTGATTTGTGATTTAATGTAACGTTAACAGGCGCTGGTTTACTTTGATACTGTAGGAGCTACGTCTTTTATAGCTTGTAAACGGTGTCAGGCGAATCTCGTAACATATCATGTCTGTTTGTTCACATTTGAGTTATTGACTTTTATTACCACTGCGATTTTGCTTAACTCAGCACTTTTTTTACAGTCCGTTTAGATTCTGGTGCTTAAGGTGTTATTTAAATGAAGCTGTGATGCATCTACAGCATATTTTTACCCTCATTTAGGACAGATTTTGAGTTGCCATTTAAAAAAGGTCCTTACACACCAAACTGACACCAAAGAACACGTCTCTGCGTCTTGGCCATGTGTCGCACTGGAACACACCGCAAAGACTTCAGCCGACGGCCAAGAAGCACGTACGAACTGCGCATGCGTGAGAGGCAATAACTCTCCTTACCAGCAGGCGGCGGTAGTGTGTATTCGTCATTCAAAAGAGGCAACAACCGGAAGGCAGACTGCGTGATAACCGAGAGAAGAAGAACAGACTGCGTGATATAAACAAACACATAGCGTGTGCGTTCCATTTTCACTTGAGAAGCTCGCGGGGCTTTCCCGAACCTGAGTCGAGAGCTGGCGTTAAATGAAATCTCACATTTGCGTTCTTAATGGTTTGTTTGGGTCCCTCACTTCCGTTTCGCTTCTCATGCACTGATTCGCTAAGCTGAACAGCCAATCAGATTGATTTCTTTGGCCGACGGCCTTTAGCCAACAGCCTCCCAATTCAACATGTTGAATCGGCGGCGGAAGGCGTCGGCACGGCCGAAAAGACACGACGGTGCGGGACACACCAAGACACACCAATCTGAGTAGGGCGACACGACGCTCATCGACGGCCCGACATCTATCGATGGCCGAAATCGGCTTGGTGTGTAAGGGACTTAAGAGTGTAAGGCAATAATTAACCGTAGAAGTTAATACGCTCTGTTGTACAAGCTAAGCTTTAAAAAGGGAGGACAGGGAGTGATATCTTGCTTAAAGAGCTAAATCTAAAGGCCTGTGGTGGGGTCAGGCGAACAGGGATCTGATCTCAGGACGAAATCAATGTGATTGATCAGGGATCCGCCATTTCATTCCTGCCTATAGGGAGCGGGCTGTCAAAGCTGATCAGAACCATTGATCAACCAGCAGGAAGGTAGGAAATATAATCCAATTCAAGCCAAAAGACAAGTCAGATTTCTCACTTGACGGCTGTTTGAAACCACGATGAAAGAAATAACTGACTGTACTTTCATGTGAACCTGAAGCATGATGTATTCAGCAAACCATCTGCCTCTGAGTGTGACTGGGCTGTCTGTCAGTCAAAATGACAGAGGGCATCACTTTATTTTGAAAGCATGACAAGAACAGAGCAGGTGAGACGCTGTTTATGCAGCACTACACCTTCCCCATCTGTATTTGTGTCCATCTGTCTTCTGCCGTCACGCTTTACATTCATGCGTTTGTCTGCATCCGTCTTCTCATTCTCGACCTGTGTCTCGCTACCACTGTTTTAAATTCAAATCTGTCTTTTCTACATCTTTAAATCCCGACTTCCAGAGCTGAACTTTTGCCGTCTCCTTCTTAAAAAGGCAACTCTCTTCTCGCTAAGCTTCCTCTGACCTCACACGACCTGCATGTTTAAGTGAAGGTGAAGACGTGAGGAGGGCGTTTGCAGGATTTCTGGCTGGTATTTTTAAGCGAGCACAGACTTTGAGACGTCTGGCGGGGGAGTCTCAGATGGGGGAGTTTCACTTATCATGCATGATACTGGATTTATCCGCTGCTCTGCGACCTGGGATGCGTTATATATCACTGCCACATGCTGCTATGACTTTTAAATCATGTCTGGACTCATGGAAGTCATGTTTCCTGGTTTTAAAGACTGTATATTGACTTTTTCAGGGACAATAACGAGCAGCTCCATTAAAGGAGCCCTATAATGCTAATTTTCACATTCATATTTGTATTTTGTGCATCTACTGTGACATGTTTTCCATTATTTAATGTTCAAAAAGTGCTGCTCTGGTGAGTATTTACACTGTGTTTCTAGTCGATTGAAAATGTGCAACAGCAACAGTCACTGAAATGGTGTAATAAAAAGGTTTTAAATCCACAGGCGATATTTCAGTAAAAGTCCGTTGATGTTTTTCTCATTTAAATGGTATTTGTTGACAATAAGAACAAAAGAGAATATACCAGGCTTATCCTTTCAAAGACAGGTAAAGTAGGAGATGAGAAAACAAGTACTAGTGTGTCTGACTTCCTGGTATCAGACAGTTTACTTAATGCTTACATAACTAGCACCATTAGCCTTTAGCACAGAGGTGAGAGGGCGATTTGAGGAAACTTGGCAAGAACAAAAGTGACTTTTATAAAGAAACTTGTCTCCATAGAAAACAGAAAAAGAAAGATTGAGAAGGAGACAGAGGAAGACAGCAAGAGGGAGATTGAAAGCACATTATATGAGTCATATAGAAGTGATTGAGACTTACTAAAACAGGCATAAGTACTTACATAACTAGTATAGAACATTCCATTCTGCATCAGGACGCAACAAGGAAAGAAAGACAGAAGACGGGAGAGAGAGAGAGAGAGAGAGAGAGAGAGAGAGTGAGAGAGAGAGAGAGAGAGAGAGAGAGAGAGAGAGAGTGAGAGAGAGAGAGAGAGAGAGAGTGAGACAGCGAGAGAAGATGGAAGAAAAGGACGAGATGATGAAGTGGGAGGCGTACCAAAGTATGAGGAATGATGAAAATGTGACAAGAAGATAAGAGAGAATAATGAGCAGCATATGGTGGGTAGGATAGTAGAGAAGGAGTAGAAAGATGCACAAACAAATAAGTATGAGGTCAAAATACGGACGGCCAGATGTCAAAGGTAGTGCGGCGAAAACAGGACGAACAGATGACCGCGCGAAACGAGAGAAAACAGGCGAAGAAGGGAAGGAAGACGAGTGCATGACGGTGCAGAAACAAAAGGAAGAAATGCATGAAGAGGACGAGTGGGACAGGAAGGAGAGGTGAGAGGGGTGACAGCAGAGGGGGGGGGGGGGGAGAAAGGTCCAACAAGAGAGAGAGAGGGAAGTCGAAAAAGGGAGACAGAGAGGAAGCGGAGGGTTAGTGACAGTTTATCCTCGTCAGCCAAATGTGCTGTACAGAGATCATGAGGGCCACACACACACACACACACACACACACACCACACACACACACACACACACACACACACACACACACACACACACACACACACACACACACACACACACACACACACACAACACACACACACACACACACACACAACACACACACACACACACACACACACACACACACACACACACACACACACACACACACACACACACACACACACACACACACACACACACACACACACACACACACCACACACACACACACACACACACACACACCTCTCACGAGTTATTCAAGATCCAAACTAAATAGTTAAACTAATGAACAGCACGTTCTGTTTTAGGACATGTGCTTTTAGTTCAATTAGGTTAGATGTTACCTCAGGAGATTTAGACATTTCCAGAACCTACAGACACCTAAATGGATCCTTATTAAGGGTAATTATTTTCTGTTGTAGTTTTGGGCATCTTTAATGAGATCTTGGAGAATCAAGAACAAGAGCTTTCAGACATCAGACCGGCTTTGATCGATTGCCATCTCTGGTGTTAGAGTGTGTTTCCGTCTCCTTACCACGTGTTGTACAGGCATGGGCTGGGGGGCCATGGGACCCGGACCCCACTGAGTGGTCGACATGGTCTTATTGTGCCAGTTGTGTCCTCCCGTCAGCTTCTTCTCTCCCGGATGGTTCCACTGCATCTCTGGCCTGTAGAGGGACGAGCAGCGCGACAAAAACAAACACAGCGTCAGGATCTTTCTGTTCCGCAACCGGAGGCACATTCACATGTCTTCGAGGATTCCAACCAACTGTGTGCAATGTGAGCGTCCTTAACAACGGTCAATACATCCTTGACAACAGTCTGTACTACTGGATTAACAACGTGTCACGTGTTCTGAATTGACCAATCAGAATCGAGTATTCAACTAAGCCATGTAATAAATAAACTTAACACAAAAAGTAAGGCAATTTGTGTTTGCACCCCACCTACTCGGCTCTGGGGCGCACCCCACATACTCGGCTCTGGGGCGCACCCCACATACTCGGCTCTGGGGCGCACCCCACATACTCGGCTCCGGGGCGCACCCCACATACTCATCTCAGGGGCGCACCCCACATACTCATCTCAGCGGCGCACCCCACATACTCGGCTCCGGGGCGCACCCCACATACTCGGCTCCGGGGCGCACCCCACATACTCATCTCTGGGGCGCACCCCACATACTCGGCTCCGAGGCGCACCCCACATACTCGGCTCCGGGGCGCACCCCACATACTCGGCTCCGGGGCGCACCCCACATACTCATCTCTGGGGCGCACCCCACATACTCGGCTCCGAGGCGCACCCCACATACTCGGCTCCGGGGCGCACCCCACATACTCGGCTCCGGGGCGCACCCCACATACTCGGCTCCGGGGCGCACCCCACATACTCGGCTCCGGGGCGCACCCCACATACTCGACTTTTATTATAATTGTTGTATCTTTAATACATGCTTCTTAGTTAAACATTCGGCTGTCTTTGGCTCTTTTCTGCTGCAACAATGTACATGTCCCCTCTGTGGGACTAATAAAGGTATTCTGATTCTGATTAAAAAAAAACACAACAGTTTTGCTCGATTTGGTTTAATTTTGTATTCCCCCCTTGAGGCCCTTTATGAATTTTAGAAGACAAACAACGCTGCAGAAACATGAATGTGAATCTGTGAGCAGCAGCGATTACATTGAACAGTCTGAACAAGCACTTTGCCACAAACTTAATCAGTTAAATGCAAGTGAATACATCCTAATAAATTAGATTTGGACTTTTAGTAGCACAAGTTGCATGTTGGCAGACTATAGCTGTCGACCGGAGCTTTAAGTATAACCGAGAGGACGATTTGCTTTGTCAGTAGATAAATCCTGCAGCCTAAAGCACAGCACAACACTGAGAGGTATCATCACGGCGAAGATACTTACTTCTTGGCTGGGGTCCCAGCAAACTGCAGATCTGAGGGGAGGGGGGGCAGAAGCACAGAGATAGTTGAAAAAGAGAAGTATTTCTGCTTTAGAATCAATTTTCCCTCGAATTATACATAATTTCTGTTATGTAACATCATCTATTCACTCGTATGTAACACTCAGATGTGTGAACTTCTTCAGAAAGCGAAGTTTTTATTAATTTAATGGTTCGTTCTTGAAAAGAAAATGTTTTAATGCAAGAGCGAAAAGGCATTAAGTATTGAAAGAGTCATTATACAAGATTTAATTGGAGCTATTTCATAAGAAATACGGTGAAAAGGTGTGTGTGCATGCACTCAAGGCATTTCAAGTGTTGAATTACATAAATGTTCAACAAATACAATACCACAACTCAAGTGTCTTCCCCCCCCCCCCCTTCTTTTGCTGCCACATTCAGCTACTTGTGTGCATGTTTCTCGACACTCACTGCCCACGAGGTTGGCCAGAGAGGAGTCGAGGTCGTTGGCTAGCAGCTTCCCTCCGTGATGGATGGCCATTTGAGGAGGAGGAAGAGGTGCGTTGTGTGTGGGCATCGTAGGCTTCAACAGGTCTCCTAGAGCATCAAAACCTGGAGGACAAATGGATGCATATGTATGTAAGTCAATAACTTTACACAGGCTGGTAAAAGCATCATAAGGCGCTTTCACACCGGAGTACTTTTCCCAGTATTGTTCCGATATAGTTCCGAAAATTCACACCAAAAAAATCCGGAACTAGAACTTAGTTCATGAGAACCTTTCCACCCCCTTTTCCCCCCCAACTCTGGGGACTTCGGGTGGCAGTATACGCCGTGAGGTTGTTTGCAGCCTGCCAGTAAACCCAAAGCAGAAGAAGAAGGGACGTCAGCGGCTTCATTTGACTAATCCTCCCTCAGGGAACTTTTTCCGGTGTGAACGCGATCTGGTCTTTAGTTCATCAGAACTAAAGAGTTCTGATGAACTAAGATCTCATGAACTAAGTACAGCAAAGTGCTTGGTGTGAAAGCGCCTATAGAGACAGAGTAGATGTTAGGATGTTAGAACAGCCCATAGAGGAGGAGTTAGGAATAAACATATCAGATTATTCCACATCATATCTTTGTTATCCAAACTTGGAAAGGAAGGAGTTGTCAAAAACCCAAAACACTGTAAAAAGTAAGGAACACACTTACAGTGTGTCTGTCTGCGTTGATGTTAGCGGCAAAAGTCAACTAGCTTACTAGCTAAAGTAGTAATTGAGCTATTCTACAATATTTTCGGGGGCTACAGGAAAGAATATACCAAATAATACAATATCAATACTGCATATTAAGGAGTGAGGTAAAGTTAGGATCTGTTCAACTTACTCGCGCCTAAGTTAGCGCTACGTTCGCTCAAAGTTCCCTTTCAAAAGCATAGTGCCATTTGGTATCATATTTACATATTTTACTGTTTTTGATAAAAGGGAGCTTTAACAAAAGAGTTGCTCCTAATCCTAAAAGCCAGTTTGTTTGTAACCGAAACTAAAGGCTTTTAAAACAAACTCATGGAGCTAACGTTAGCTTTAATAGCTTCTTAGCATCGGGAAAATCCGTTGTAGGAGCTGTTTTAAAACACTGGCTACTTGATATGATGTTGAGGGCTAAACCTGCTGCTGTTACTGTAGCTGCATATTTGCTAAATGAAGATAAATACATCGCAGACCTAACAAAACATACCAAATTGGGGCGGGGCTTCATGAGCGATCAAACTAATCAAACTGTGTGTCTGGAAAACGAATGTTGGAAATAAGGAAAGTTTAAGAGCAGAAGCAACTTATTTCAAAAGGCAATACATATTAAATCTAATGAAGGCCGACTTCACTTCCTGCCTAATTTACCACACTTTTCACTCACATTTGGACCACTTTAATAAAGCCGCGCTAGACGGTTTTGATCTGAGAATATTGCTGAGCTGTGCCTCCTTAATGTGAACTATCAAATCTCACTGATAGCCTCGCTGTTAATTGAATTTGTCCTGCTCTATTTTTAGCATTTACCTACATGGGACAGATATTCCTGTTTAATGCAGACATACTGAACCAAGACTCCTTTATCACGGTCATGCAGCAGCCAGCCCATAATCCCTGACTCAGTAGCTCGCGGCGCTTGTTTCTAGATGATTGATTTATCTGTTTGTAGCTGCCATGAACTCATTCTGACTGCTAACAGTGATTCGTTTTGAACATGTGTATGTTTTATTAGACAGAGTGTCCACGGCCGCAAGGTGTGTGTGTGTGTCTGTGTGCGCCTGTGAACAACTCCCAATGTCAACATTCAGCCAGCTAATGGCTCAGTATTAATCTAGTAGAAACCTGGAGGTGTGACAGTGTGTGTTTATTATTCACATGTGTGTCAGGTGTGAAAAGGGGTTACCATGGCGAGTAGTAGAAAGGTTTTTTAACAATTACTGGATTATTGTTTCCTCACGTCATCCGAACAATGAATACGTAGAGAAAAACCAATGTCTCGGCAGAACACAGAGGAGGAGAAAGGAAAATAGAAAGAGAGGCAACTGACTGTGGAGAAAAAGGGGGAGGAATAATATTTAGTTAGGAAGCGGCGTGCAGGTCTGACAGTCGTGCTGACACAAGAGGTTCAGAAAACACTTTTCCTGCTAGCTGAGCAGATGGGAGAAAGGGAGGGAGAGGGAGAAGCACACGGAGACAGAAAATAAGTCAAACTAAGAGAAGGAATTAAGAAAGTGGTTTAAATGACAACCTTTTTAATTCTCTTCCCTCTTATTCCTCACGCATTGTCTCCATGTTGCGATAAAACACTTTGGCAATGTGGGTGATTCTTTGTTGGTTTCTCAGCGTTGTAAAGCCCACTGAATTTAATTGAACCAACGGAGAAGAGGCAGAGATAAAAGGGAGGAAGAAAAGAAACAAGCTCTCTCAGTAGATCACACACACAAGGCTAAGAGAAGAAGGAGGAAGGAGGAGGAGGAAGGGGATGAAGCGAGCACTGAGCGTTTTATTGAACCGGAGGATAATGCTATCAGTGTTAGCTTAGGTGTTTCAGCAGAGGATTTGACAGTCAATAGAATTTAAGATCAAAGGGAAGCGAGGAAGTAAATCCATGTTGTGTTCAATCCTTAAACACGGGAAGGCAGAAATGTGTTACTTACTACTATTTAGTTGGATTATCTTAAGCTCTTTGCAGACTACCTGACACGCAGGATTCATCTATTTGTTGCCATTCCTAACAGGTTTATAGACACAAAAAACCTTTGCACAATTGTTGACACCTGGTGAGAGTCTTCTCCGTTTTATCACAGGCTGCAATAGTGATGGATTATACAACATGTTTTTGATGTTTCTACGCCTGTCAAAGCTGCCGTCCCAATATTTTTTGAGCAGACTCGAAAATCTTTTCCTGAAATCAAGGTCTCGTTTTCGAAAAGGTAGACACAGGCAGGCTTTCGGGGGAGATAGAGAATTATACCAGATACAGCAAATGCATTTATAGAAACATGAATTTGCTCAAATAGAATAAATAACGTCAGCAATTTTCTATTGAAAACGCAAGCTAAACTGCATCCTTGAGTCTTGGTAACAAATGTAAAATTAATATAATTGTAGGGGTTGTCAAAAATGAAGGCAGAGAACAGATCTAAAGGCGAAATAAGAAAACATTATAAAATACATTTTCAGGTTCACATCAGTACGTAGTGTCTCTACTTTAAAGAGTCCTCTCCTGCTGATGTTCAGGTGTATATCAGTATGTAGTGTCTCTATTTTAAAGAGTCCTCTCCTGCTGATGTTGATGTGTATATCAGTATGTAGTGTCTCTACTTTAAAGAGTCCTCTCCTGCTGATGTTCAGGCTGTATATCAGTATGTAGTGTCTCTATTTTAAAGAGTTCTCTCCTGCTGATGTTCAGGTGTATATCAGTATGTAGTGTCTCTACTTTAAAGAGTCCTCTCCTGCTGATGTTAAGGTGTATGTCAGTATGTAGTGTCTCTACTTTAAAGAGTCCTCTCCTGCTGATGTTCAGGTGTATATCAGTATGTAGTGTCTCTACTTTAAAGAGTCCTCTCCTGCTGATGTTGATGTGTATATCAGTATGTAGTGTCTCTACTTTAAAGAGTCCTCTCCTGCTGATGTTCAGGTGTATATCAGTATGTAGTGTCTCTACTTTAAAGAGTCCTCTCCTGCTGATGTTCAGCTGTATATCAGTATGTAGTGTCTCTACTGGGACATGTCTCCATGCTTTAATGTTCAAAAAGCTCTTTATTTGTCTCATGCCGCAGCACCTCTTTTCCCCCTCTGTCTGAAACCAGAGCCCAGTCTGCTCTGATTGGTTAGCTGGCCGGCTCCGTTGTGATTGGTCAACCGCTTAGAGATGTCCCGCCTCTTAGCCTATCACGTACAATGTGTTGGAGAGCTAGCCAATAGAAGCGCTTGTGTTACGGAGCGATGTCACCATGTTAAAGTAAACAAAGGAGTCCGACTTTGGGATTTTAGCCTTTGCAGGCCATTGACATGCATTAAATCATATATAACACTACAGAGAAGGAAAACACTAAATTAAAACCTGAAACTAGGTATTCAACCCTCTGTACAGAAAATACAGGAAATATATCAGTGAAAAGTGGATATTAAAAAACATTGGATTCAGAATACAGACTCTGCGGTGGAGAGGTTTTATATTGTGAGCAGGTAGACAAAAGAGAAGGAGAGCAGATGGAAAGGAGTTGCCTGGGTGATTCTTGCCTTGTGAAGTGTGATGGGGAGACGATGAGGGAGAAACAGAGAGAGATGAAATGAACTGAGAGGGGAGGAAGGTGGGAGGAGGAGGGTGCGAATAAAAACAAAACAAACGAGCAGCAGCAGCAGACAGATGGAGCAAAACGACACGTTACAAACACTAATGTAGAACGACACGTGGACGCATAAAGACATGTAGACAATGCATGAAGGGAATACACACGCAGTACAGTAGCGCTTTCACACCGGAGGACTTTTCCCGTTTAGTTCCGATAGTTCCTGGGATTTTGCGTTCACACCAAAAAGAGAACTTCGTTCATGAGGACTTTTATCCCCTTGTTAGTGCCTGCTAGAGAGGTGGGACTATCCTGGGGAGAAAAACCACACCCCGTAAAACTCGGGAAAGTTTTTTGGAAGCCGCCATTGTATTTGCTGGCATTAGCATTAGCTCCGCGCACCAACGGAGAGAGAATAACTTATGGCAAAACAAAAAAAAACATGGGAGCGGTGGAGATGAGGAGGTGTCGGCGTTCTGGCGATTTACTCGGAAGAGTCCCCAACTCCGGGGACTTCCGGCCGGGGACTTTGGGCGGCAGTATACGCCGTCAAGTGGTTTGCGGCCTGCCAGTAAACCCAAATCAGAAGGAGTGACGTCAGCGGCTTCATTTGCCTAATCTTCCCTCAGGGAACTTATTCCGGTGTGAACGTGATCTGTACTTAGTTCCATGGGGGAACTAAGTACACACACACACACACACACACACACACACACACACACACACACACACACACACACACACACACACACACACTTCTGAGAGACGCTGCCAGTTTCCCAGATGGTGTATTGTTAGTGGCAGCTTCAACACAGGCTCTATTATTAGCAGGAAGTTAGTCTGTCCAACAAACCTCCAACTGTTACTTCTGAGCAGAAGAGTTTAACGGGGTTAAGTAACAACAGAGCGGGCCAGAGCAAACAACAGATTCTGCACTATTCAAACGTTTGAAAAAACGAATGGAAACATTTTCGATCTGGCAAATGTTTGACGAGGCAATGGAGCAGCTGTACAAATGAAAGTAATACTCCTAATAATGATGACCGTAATACGTCAGGAAAGAAATTCCTGCTTTCGGCCAGGAATTTAATGAAAGCCTCCATATAGACTTTAAGATTTGTATACTCTCGCTCTGTATGATAATGCAGTTTGGATTGAGTTACAGAAATTAGCTTTGAACAACCTGGTGTTGAACAACTGGTTGATTAAATCTGTAACATTTCCACTAATGCTAATTAATGAGCAGCGTCAGTGTGAAAACACGCTCTGATAGATAGAGACTGACAATGAGTTTGATCCTGCAATATTAAGTTAAAGGTCATCTGAGCCGGCCCGGCTAAAGTAACTGGATGGCCTACCTGCCTGTCAGCCTTCCATCTGGGCACAAACTTATCTCGTGCCCTCATTGGTCATGTGCGCGTTCGTGTGTGTTGGGGGAGGGGCTCTGTGAGGAAGTCTGAAGGAAGGGGCAGATTTTTTCGGTTGTGTATTTTCAAATTCTAGCGCACTCGAGCTGCTTTCTCCATTCTTACCTACCCTACCTTTAAGTGAGATAGAAAGTTGTTTACTGGTGAATAACGGCAGTAAATATATAAAATGTAATATTAATAGCTTTGTACAGCAGTGAAAACAAGGTATGACAAAGAATAGACGACTATTTTATCTAAGGATCAAATTGTCAAGTCGTCAAAGTGGCGGGAAACTGTGGTAGTAAAAGTAAGGACGAGTAAAGTCTGAGTGGACATTAAATTGCTTGGTTTCTTCCAATAAATCATTATAAATTGACTTTTTGTGGTATGAATATCAGCCTATTTATAATACTGTAAGTACAAAAATGTAAAAATAACTTTCAACAGTTTCCTTAACCGAACCCTAACTCACAATAGCACAAGGTGTGTCTTCAAAATGTAAAAACTCCCCAAAAGCCAACAGCAATAAACAGTCTGATTTAATCTGTTGAGTATTCGTGGCTGATTAAAACACACTTGTTGTTCTAGGGAATAGTTACTGCAGCACTGATGTTGTATAAGGTTTTACATCTAAAAATAAAGAATACAGCACCCATGACCATCATGAAGAAGGAACATGTCTCCCTGGGTAACAGTTCACGGTGCTATTATTGGAAACATTAATAGACACTGAGGAATTAGCTATATAAAGACTTCAAAAACAATCCCTTAGTTCTGGTCTTTTCATAGGATTTATTAAAGATATGTATTGAGATAGAAGGGTTGTCTTTTAATGAATGAAGCCTCTGTACTTTAAACCTACGAAAATCTACCTACCGCTACAAATGAATAACCTGAACTTCTTCCTCCCTTGATGATAAAAACTGTCTTTGAACGACCTCTTTAGATAGTCGCTCTGATCAGCTGTGCCTCCTGTCAATAACTACCTCCGCTTTAAAGATGAAATGCAGTGTGGGAATGTCTCCGGACCCCAAAGGGTTGAGAAGTACATTGATTGATTGTGTCAGTTGCTGAGAGGTTAAAAAGAAAGTAAGCCAATAAGAGGGCTCCGAGCCAAAGTCCCAGACCGGCAGCATTTAAGAGCCATCAGTCGAGAGCTGTTACCAACACAGGCAGAGAAACAACAGCCAGAGGAGCTGAGAGAGAGGGCTCCAGTTTTTTGAGGATGGAACAATTTCACACACAGATATAGGGAGACCTATATAACTGATGTACCATGGTTTATAATTGAATGTAAAGACGAAGATGGCTGAACTGTTTAGTGTCAATCCTGTGGAGATGTTCAGCGTAAGTCTCTGCAAAACTCACAACGTTTCTGGAGCCTTGAAGACCCAGAAGAAAACTATACGAACATTCACCAAGCAGCACTGAACAACATGGCTGCTTTATTTGGCTCTACATACCTTTGTGACGCAGCTTTCTTCAACTACACTTATTAAGATTAAGGTTGGCATTTAAACGATGCATGATGGGCGATTAACCAGAAACGATCCCTTTCCATTGATCATGACTCAAATCTACATTATTAAGAAATATACCAATATCTTTTAACTGTTTGTTCATCATGTAGACATTATCTTTGATTGCCCATATTTAAAGGATTTGCAGACCTGTGTAGGAACGGAGAGATAAAAAGTTACCAAGTTAGGAAAATCAGGTCTGGGATCAGTTAACTTTTGTTCAATCAAGTAAATAACTTGTTACAGCAGTTTAATATCGTCTATAAGGCTTTGTCTGTGCTTTTCTTAGCTGTTCAAAGTTAGAGGGTTTCTGAAATGTAACTCTAGTTTAAATTTTCTGTAGAAAATTGGATCCATTATTTTGACAGTCCTGAAAAATTAGGAAAGCCGAGTTCTTGAAAGTGAAACTTACTGCCAAATATTCTTATTTTTCCTTCTACTTTCTTGAATATTTAGTCCACATGTTCTACTATGATAGAAAACTCCTCAAGATTGGAGGTGTTTTCGCTTCTCAAATAGCTTTTAAAATCCAATAAAAGTTAACTGATCCCTTATCTATGGGTTTTGAATCCCATTTTGCAAAGTTAGGGTTACTTTTATTACGGTATTAGATACTAGATGCAAGAACTCAAACAACAGGCTATGTGAGAAAGCAAACACCCAGAGTCAGAAACAACAAGTCGCCCAAGCTAGTCAGAGTGTTAATGCTACGCTTGTGCTGCCAGCGAAAGGTTTTTAGTTTTCAGTCAGAGCTGGCTTTACCGGCTGCAGGTTGTGTGCCGTTGTTACTGGGCGCCGTCTTATTCCCAAACACGGCATCGAAATCTACAGTCATGGTGGTCTGCTGGTTCTCCAATCCTGAGGGAGGCAGTTATAAACGTGACCGATTTAAAAACCCTGTTTGGGTGTTTAAAGGTCACCTGTTATGCAAAATCCACTTTTTCCTGTCTTTTCTACATAAACATGTGTCCTCTCTGTGTAAAGACATTCTGAACGTTTCAGGAAAAAAGATTGGCTCACTTTTTGTCCCGATCCTTTTATGCCGCATTTCCACTGCAGCGCGTAGCACGGTTTAAGCGTGCCGTGACAAACCCGCCCCGTTTTTTGTTGCGTTTCCACTAGGGGTAGTTCCGGCTAACGGGGTTTTTCTGGCCCTTCACAATCCAGGCTCTTTCCGGGCCAACAACCGGGCTGAATATGCTAAACTAGTGAGAGAATTGCTGGCAAGGGGGCTACAACTACAACATAATGAACATATTTGACCGTAATTTAATTGTAATACACGTTTCAAAATGATGCCGAAGTAACAACATACTGATACCGGTTAGTAAAAACCATGAATTAATGCTTTGACAAGTCTGCAGACAGACGGCAGGCGGAAAACCCTTTTAAAATGCGTGTTTTCTAAATGGAGATCGGCTAAGCTAACGCAGGATATGCTCCGACCGTCCACACTCACAACAACGGCCTACAGACATAAATAAACCAGCGACTGTATTCTCCATGACGCAGACAGTCTGTGGTTTGTACTTGTTTATCTTCTGTCTCGTTTCTGAACAGATATGAGGAGCTGTGAGCTCTGAGGGCTAACAGCTGATGTTGGTTTTCTGTGTTTCGCATTGAAGACGACGTCACGGCTCCGCCTACACTGCGTTACTATAGTTACTAACCCAGTTCCTAAACTGTAATGGAAAAGCAGCATAAAGTGAGCCTGGCCTAACGAGGCCTAACTATACCGTACTAAGCCGTGCGAGGCCTGCAGTGGAAATGCGCCATTATATAAAAACCTGTCTGAAAATGAGCTGATTAGATTTTGGCCACTTTATGATGTCATAACGATGCGTTGGCTTGTGTAACCATTAGCCAATCAGCAACCAAGGTAACCCCCCCCCCCCACCTTATCACCTGAATCTCCTCCTAGAGCACCATTGAGTTTTTTTTAACCAAATCTCTCTCAGAGGGGCGTGGGGGAGGGGCTCCTTATTTTCATCTGAAGTAACAGACAGAGAATCAGCACTTTGGAAACAGGGCTGAAACAGAGGGGGTTATGGGTAATGCTGCAATGATCTGTATTTGGAGGCACTGACTTCAGAGACATGTTTTGTATATATCTGAGACCTATAATATATTGAGGAAAAACAGTATAATAGGGGACCTTTAAAGAGACAGTTCAACCCCAGATAACTGTAGATAGAAACATCAAATTGTGATTTATCATCATGTTTTCTTGTAAAGGATCCCACCTCCGGCCGTTAAACTAATCCCATTAGCTGAGCAACATAGACACTACAGTCTTCAGCGTATTGTTGCTTAGTAACTTGGGATTCTGCAGAGGAGAGTTTCACAGGAGAGTTAAGCTGTGCATCAGAAAATCCACCGATGCACCTTCTGTTTTTTTTTTGTCTCCATCCACATCCCAGCTAGGGATTAGGGCTTGAAGCCTCAGAGAGCCGTCGTCTTTGTGGCTTCCAGGAAACAAGAATAAATACACCCCGTTCACAAGACCCACAGAACAAAACAATGTCTGTTGTGAAAACTAACCTTTCAGGAAACATCGCAGCGATTCAGAATCACGATCTAGATGGCATATAGAAAAATGTACTGATTTATAGTAAAGCACATGGTGTTTTTTACTTATGTGACCGAAATATAGCATCTTCAGACGGGTAGCTTAGCACAAAGACTGAAAACTGGCTTTGTACAAAAACATGCTATATGCCCCTTGTTTTATTCATACGAAACCTACAGGGGGCTTTATACCAAACTATTTCTTACCCAGGCACAGTAGCTTCCTTGGACTTACAAGCAGATTGTACACTGTAATTACCATTTTCTTATGTGACGCAACTAGCATCTTTAGACAGTTAGCTTAGTACTGAAAACAGAAGGAAACAGCTTGCCTGGCTGTCCACAAATGTACCTCAACCAAAACAACTAACAAATTAAGTTTTACAGGGGATCATGTATCAAGATGTCTTGGCTAGACACAGTACATTTCTTGGACTAACAAGGTACATTTCAAAGTTCCCCTCGTAAAAAAGGCAATTGTTGTTTTCCAATTTGGCTTTTGAGATTCAACTTTGGGTTATACAGCTTCTGGGTAGCTGCTAAGACACTTATATTAGCTTTGGACAGAGCCAAGCTAGCTGTTTCCATATATTTCTAGTCTTTCTAAGCTAAGCTAAACCAGTTGTAGCTTCACATGATCCTCATATAAACCCTCCTTTCCAACTCTCTGCCAGAGAGCTAAGTACATTTCCCAAAATGACAAACTATGCCTTTAATAAAACATGTTCTCCATTCTCCTGCCCGCCTGAACACTTCATCAGCGAAAGCCCGAGGCCATAAACGTCAGAAACACTGAAGTCTCCTTCGTGTTGTTTTGGAGAAAAACACATGGGATCGTTATCTCTGCTCCTGTGTCAGAGCCACTGAGAGTGTGAGGGGAAGATATCTGAGCGAGAAGCAGCTCTGACTCTGAAGCCTGGCCAAATGGCTTCCGTTTAATCCACTGTCATAAAGCCTCGTAATACTCCTCACTGCTTCCAGATGCATCTCTGTGCTACATTTTAATCTGCAGCTAAAATGTCACCGTATTCGAAAATAGAAGGGGGGATACGGCAAAGCTAGTCTGTGAAAGTCTATGTTGTTGCTCAGCATTTCTGACCCAAAGAAGTAAACGAGGAGAGGGTGCAGGATTCGTTTTTAACAAAAATGCTCAGTTGTAAACGCCTGAAATGCGTGTCTCGACACAAGACACCGGCTGCATCATGCAACGTTAGTTTCTGAAGGAAAGGAGGGGATGATGACGGGCGGATGGATGGTTTATATAGAAAGACAAACGAAAGGCTCGACAGATGGACGGGCAGACATGTGATGTATGGCCGGGCAGAGGGAGAAAATCCCTCGAATGCCGAAAAAAACACTCAGACATAAATGGGTGTGTGTGTGTGTGTGTTTGTGGGTGTTTCTCAATGTCGAGGAAAGCTGCTCCAGAGCCACTATTTCAAGCATGCTACGTCATCGAGTGCCGCCAAAGTACTGTTCCAATGTCCAGCATACTTGGAATTCTACCGAGGCCGGCGTACTTCGTTTGGAGAAATTTCGAGGCTGCACATGAGTAGACTCCGCGGTTCTAAAATCCCCACAATGCTTTGCGCACGGACCAATTTCCCCAAATCTGTGGCGAAAAATGTAAGGCGGGGCCTCTCATGTGACGCACACCTGCACACTTGCTAGCCTGTTCCACTCTTCGTTTTCCGAATGCCAGGAAGGATTCTTGCCGCGCTTCTGAAGCAAGACACTCAGAAGACATGTGCTACCAAGGAAGCGTACTCGCGATTGAGAAACACTGTGTGTGTGTGTGTGTGTGTGTGTGTGTGTGTGTGTGTGTGTGTGTGTGTGTGTGTGTGTGTCGTACCTCCCCAGGCACTGTTGGCAGTGGAGATTGAAGGGTTGCTCTGCACAGCGGGGATGAAGGCCGGCTGAAGATCAAACAGGTCACTGTTCAGATTGGGCACACTGAAGAGAGGGGAGAAAGAGGGATGATGAGGGAGGAGGGAGGAGGGAGGAAGTGGGATGGAAAATATGGGAGGATTGGAAAGAGTGGAAAGGAGAGGAGAATAAGCGGCCGAGAGATGAACGAGGGAAAGAAAAAGGTAAAATAAATCAAGGGAATAAGTCAGCCAGAGATAAAGAGAAAAAGAAAAGAGAGGTAAGGAAAGACAGATGGAGGACAGAGCATTAATATTTAATCAATCGAGCATAAATAGCAAAAGTCGCCACTAAAAATGTTCGTTCGTCACAGATAGAGATTAATCCTCGCTCTCTAAAGGGCTGTGAAAACTTCTAGTGAGCAATAAAACAGTTGGGAGCGGTAAATCCAGAGCCTGTAACCACGGGCATGTTGGGGATAAATTCTGTACCGATTATCAAGAACAAATCGTCTCGTTGTAATTCTATTACAGCGGGAATCAGACGGGGTTAACGGCGGGACGATTTTCTGAAGGATATCTCAGAATTGACTGAGTGGACTTTACATACAGTCACATTACAAAGTATTTATTTATAGTTTTCTGTGATCGTGATTCAATATCGCCACAATATAGACATTTTACTGTAACTGCTGTGTGTGTTTTTAATAAAAAAGTAAACTCCTGCGATTCATTTGAAAGATGTTGAATTTGCACCATCCTCCGTTTAATGCACAATTTCATCGTTGTACCTTTAATCTAATTTACATGTCTACTCTATGCTATTTTGTTAGTTTTATGTCTGTGTGTGTGTGTGTGTGTGTGTGTGTGTGTGTGTGTGTGTGTGTGTGTGTACCTGTTGGCAGACATCGTGGATGTGAACAGCTCCGGGGTGTGTGTGATGTGGTTGTTGTTGTTGGCACTGCCTATCGACTGGCTGCTGGGGGAGGCGGAGGGGGGGGTTGACATGCCCATCTCCTTCAGGCGCTGGTCCTGGAGGACAGGGAGGAAAAACAACAATGAGATTTAGGGAAACAGTTCTACAAAAGTTCTACAAAAGTTATAAGAGTTTGGTTTCCAAGTGTATACATCCTTTAAAAAGGTCACCTATTATGCAAAATCCACTTCTTCATGTCTCTTCTACATCAACATGTGTCCCCTCTTCTTCATGTCTCTGCTACATCAACATGTGTCCCCTCTTCTTCATGTCTCTGCTACATCAACATGTGTCCCCTCTTCTTCATGTCTCTTCTACATCAACATGTGTCCCCTCTTCTTCATGTCTCTTCTACATCAACATGTGTCCCCTCTTCTTCATGTCTCTTCTACATCAACATGTGTCCCCTCTTCTTCAGGTCTCTTCTACATCAACATGTGTCCCCTCTTCTTCAGGTCTCTTCTACATCAACATGTGTCCCCTCTTCTTCATGTCTCTTCTACATCAACATGTGTCCCCTCTTATTCATGTCTCTTCTACATCAACATGTGTCCCCTCTGTGGAAAGAGACTCTGAAAGTTTCAGGAACAAAGATTCTCTCTCTTTTTGATCCATTTCTATAAAAACCTGTCTGAAAATGAGCTGATCAGATTTTGCCCACTTTATGATGTCATAACGATGTTTTGGCTTGTGTAACCATTAGCCAATCACCAACCAAGGTAACCCCCCCCCAAACGATGACGCAACGACGCATTACCAGTCGGACTCTGGGCGATGTGAAAAGAGCCAGAGCTAAACCGAAGAACCCGTTCTGAACCTGAAAAGCTCTAGCACGGAGCTTGAACCGGAGTTGCGTTGGTGTGAATGAGGTACGAGAGCACCATTGGGTTCTTTCTAACCAAATCTCTCTCAGAGGGGCGTGGGGAGGGGCTCCTTATTTTCATCTAAAGTAACAGACAGAGAATCAGCAAACCGAGGGGATTATGGGATGCTGCAATGATCTGTTTGGTGTTTCAGCCAATCAGAGACATGTTCTGTGTATATCTGAGACCTGTACTATATTGATGAAAAACAGTATAGTAGGGGCCCTTTAAAGGTGACACATCCAAATAGCTGTCCCAGTAAATATATTTGTTAAAAGCCCTTGTCAAACATTTCACAGCAAATAAGCCCAATGTCGGAGTAAAAGCAGACCTTTAAATGTGTATCCTTTGGTGATATTCAGACCGTCCTTGGCTTAAGATTTAATACTTAAAGCCAGTCCTGCATCCAATTACATTTGTAAAGGTAGTTTATATATTTAATTTTCTTTTGCCAAGGTTGCCAGGTGGTGTGGTTCAGCATACACATTATATGCAATGACAAATGATTCGGTGAAAGTACTTTTAAATGAATGATGTCGGTAGAGAGAAGAAAGCTACCTAGGAATATTTTGTAGTGCCTTTTAAACTGTATTTGACCCGGTACTGATGAAACTCCGCTGAAATCAGGCTCGGACTGGCCATCAGGAGTACCGGGAGGTTTCCCGATGGCCTGGCCTGCTAAGTGGCCTGAGGATTTCTTTTTTTATATGTATTGTGAACGCAACGCTGCGCAAATGTTGGTCTGACTCTGCCTCACAGAGGGTGACTGGCTGTCTACATGATGTGGCCTGCCGACATGGCCACTTTCATAAAGATCATACACTAAAGCCCTCGATTGGTCTCTGTGTGTCATTCAAGCTCGGGAGGGTGTATGTATGTGATGTAAGGCGGGCGCGAGCGAGAGAGAAAGCGCGCGCACCGGTTACGTGTATTGTTGTTGTTAGCATCTGGTGCTAGCTAGCGGCGCTAACGGATATAATGAACTGTCAACAAGGTGGAGGAGAGTCCTCTCCTGTCAGACTGAGAGACTGATAACTACAGCTCAGGTGAGGTAAAGGACTCTCTGAGTGTTAAGATAGTTAACTTAGTCGAAGTTATCTCTGTGGGTCTCAAACGGTTTGGTCACCATTTATGTGAACACATATTTCCTTTTGAAGGGGGTGTGATTAGTAAAATATGCATGAATAATAATTAAAAAAAAACGTTAACTAGGTGAAAAAAGGTAAAATACACTTTAGTTTTAGCTCTCAACAAGTTTTTAGTCTTTGCTGCTGCCTCAAAGAGGAGCAGGGGGAGATGAGGGAGACAGGAGAGGCTGATTCAGGAGCACAGACACACTCACAACTATATATAAATGAACCAAAAACAAATAAATAAACAAGTTTCAATGTGTTTTCATATTGGATATGGTATGTTATTGGTTATGGCCATGTTCTTATGATTTTATGATTATTTAAATGTATACAGTTGTGTTTCATATGTAGTCTCTTTATTTCCCCCTCAAAATGCACCAGATTGATGCATTTAAGTCCAACATTTAAAAAAAAAAAATCTTACTAGGGGAGCATGCCCCCGGGCCCCCCTAGAGGATTTGAGGTCCACCGCCACTTAAAATATGTTCACATGGATAGGTTATAAGTTAAAAATATGCAAATAGATTTGCAAATTTTTTTTAAATAGTAACCCATGTCCATATGTTTATTCTGAGGTAGTAGATTTCAAGTTTAGGGCTATCACTATGGGCAACAACGCTGTAAATATTGACAAATAAATCCAGGAAAATGGCACAAAAGAAAACTGGTAGTGGCCAGGCTAGGCCAGGCCAGGTAGTGACACATTAGAAAACACCTCCCTTCCGCAGACTTCCATTTCTTGCATGAATTTGAACATTTAGCTTCAGGGTCAGTTTGATGCAGGCGGGGAAATCTGACTGAAGTACTTCCTTATCACTCTCTGACTTTACATGAGACAGTGCTAGTAAACATCAATAAAATGCAAATTGAATCTATAATAGGTGAGCCATTCTGTTCCTCTGTACAGGGTATATGGTACCCACTGTTTTTCTGTTTAATCCCATAAGCGACGACATCAAATTGAATTGCTTTATTGATTTGAACATTCTCGCCGTTTTATTGCTTTTTTCCCCCGTGCCATCTGCCTACATTTCCCGCTGGATCTTCTTTACCTTTTCTGCCGCAGTGACCTAATTCCTCCACGGGGATCAATAGTTGTGTCTTATCACGTGGGGACATGTACTGGGAAATAACAACAGAACATGTAGTGTTTGGGAGAAAAGGGGAAAGCAATTTCAAGCAGAACAAAGGCACAGTCTCTTAGTATGAGCGGCCACAGGAAGATGCTTTACCCAGGGGGTTTAATTCAGTTTCAAACTCAAACATGGTATTTGGAAATGAACCGATTTACTTTGTAACCGCTTTGTTATATACCATCAGTGTTTCCCCTAGGTTTACTGCTTTATTTTTTATTTTTTTAATCCCCTGGAGCAGAGCTGTGGATTATCGTTATTGATTAATGCATCAGCGTTTCTTAGGGTCGAAAACACTAAACTCAGAACTTAAAATGAACGTGTTTAGTTTATTTAATAAAAGAGCACATGTTCAATGTGAAAAGTGACAGTAGATATAGATTAGTTGCAATTTGGTGCTATATATATATATATATATGTGTGTTTTTTTTAAACATCTTGAATTTCAGGGGGGTGCTGGGCTCCGTTGGCGGGGCTCCGTTGGCGGGGCTCCGTTGGCGGGGCGCAGCGCCTTCAAGACAATGGGAGGGGAAACACTGACTATCATATGTGTACATGTTGCTGCTACTGTAATATACGTCTATATTTCTGTAGTATATTGGTCTTTCATAGAACTGTCTAACTTATCAAGAACATAATATTGTGTATTCTTTGTAGTTCATGTCCTTTCTACTATAGATATGTATATATATATTTGATGTTTATTGTTTTTTGGTCTAACCCTATAATTTGTTCAACCCTTTACATACTTTAATGTCTGAACACATTGCTGCTGTGACAATTGTGTTTCCCAATCTGGAATGATCAAAGCATCTTGCTATAAAACGAGTCCTTCATTTATATTCTGACGGCGCAGCGAGGAACAAATGGAAACTCATGTTATTGTTTGGGTTATGGCACCAGCTGGACAGTAGCAGTGTGTGTGTGTGTGTGTGTGTGTGTGTGTGTGTGTGTGTGTGTGTGTGTGTGTGTGCGCATGCGTGAATCCCTATGGACAGCAGAGCTCTCAGACAGCTGGACTCAGAGTATTTGGTCGACCCTTACTCGCCCCGTCTTTCTCCCTCCGTTATGGTCTCACTCACTTTATCTCCCCTCTCCTTTCACTCTGAACCCAGAGGTAATCAGTGGACTTCGGCAGAAAGCGGGGCAACCAAGGGCACGGAGTAAACAGCGCGCTAAAATCCAATCAACAGCGCACACACACAAAAACAAACACACCGGCTGCACACTTATCTGCCACGAAACACACAAGCCGATCAACAAAGCTTGCAAAGATACCGAAAAAATACATACTGTATCTTCTCTAGCAGAATGTGACGCAGAATGTGACACACACACACCTTGTATAGCACCTTTCACCCAATACGTGCAGTCCAAAGGGCTTCACATGGACATGGCAACACATTTTACACTTGACTTTTCTATCGCTGTGGCACTTTTGGCCTTTATCCTCAACCGGAGGTCAGAAATCGCCAAAGTTTCCGAGCACTCTATCCGCACAGGAAAGTGGAGCAGGACTGTACATGTGTTTTTTGTCAGGGCTTTAAGTGTTGTTTTCCTGCAGAAGTCCTTTGCTGCGCTGCTAGGCACAGCATGCTTTCCAGTCTAAGGCGAGGACTGCAGTAACACTTTAGTGATCTTCAGTTCTTATCCAACATAAAATCCCTGAACGCACACATATACCTTGAAACTGTATTAACCCATCACTGTACCCTGTATGCAAGGGCTGGTTTGCCTTCACTAACTGTACGGAGGCTCAGTCACTGGTACATTTTCATATACAAAGCCATGTTAGGGAAACTTCCATCCTACATCTGCTCCCTGATCTCACGGCGAATTGTAAGTGGCTACTGCCTGAGATCGCAGGGTGTGGTTTTATTAAATGTGCCGACTGCTAGGACTGTCTTAGGGAAGACAGCTTTTAGATGCGCAGCTCCTCTGTCTTGGAACAGTCTGCAAATGAAATGGAATCTGGAGCCACTAAATGTTTTTAAAGCTCGGTTGGATGCTACTCAATCGGAAGCTGGTGGTACCTGCTCATGTGGATAGTTATTGTAAATTGTAATCCCTGTAATAATGCGGTATGATGTCCTATTTGTTGTTCTGTTTATGTTTCATGCGGAACCTACTTGAGCAGGTCTCCCAGGGATACACCTGGATAAATAAAGGTTTGAAATGAAATGAATACCTGAATCAGCACTTTTGAAACAGGAAGTGAAATAGAGGGATATGAGGCATGGCTAGAATGAGAGCAAAACACTTCATAGACCTATGCTATTGCCTAAAGATAGCATGATAGGTGACCTTTAATACTTTAAATGGGTCCTACACTTATACACTCCAACAATCACAGTCTGAGAGGAGGAGAGTGTGTTACCTTGAGAGCCTGCAGTCGGGCCTGCTCCTCCTCCAGGGCCTGCTGCTTCTCCTTCTCGTCCATCCGGCTGAAGGACATGCCGGTGGAGGAGAGGGACGAGACGGCGCTGGACAAGGTGGACGCCCTGCAAAAAGGGAAATATGTCAAACTTATTCTGACCTGTAATCAGGCACCTTTCATACACCAGGTGCAGCGCAATGTGACTTCAGAACCGGGCAGACATTTAACAAAGGAATACGAATAAGGACAAACGTTAAAACTTGTTTGCACACACGCAGTTAAAACATAATATAACAGCTCGATGGACACAAGGAGGTCAAAGAGTGTGAGAAGGAAAATAAAAGAAATGAACCCTCTCTCAATAAGGGCAGACAAAATAAACAATAAAATATCAAAACCTATAAAATAAATAAAACAAAATCAAATAAAAATGAATATATATTAAAAGACCAATTTCAAAAGGGGATGACACCAATAAAACTATCAAGTGAATACATATATAAAAACCTATAAAATAAATAAAATATACAAATAAATTAGAATAATAAAGATTGGAAGACCAATTTAAAATGGGATGTCGCTAATAAAACTATAACAAATGAATAAATATAAACCTATAGAATAAATAAATAAAACAATATAAAATAAATTAGAATGTATCTAAAAAGCTTGAGCAGTCATTTAAAAAAGTCAACTGGGAGTTGGACATTGAGATGTCTACCTAGTGTCTGCGTTTAACTCCTTTGTCTTCTTGCCCTCCAGGGAGGCCAGGTGCTGCTCCAAAGCCTCCAGGAGGCTGCTGGGGGCCTGGAGAGAAGAAACACATTCAGTCAGCATCTTACCTTGTTCTCTTGTATTCACTGAAAACACACACAGACACAGCAGCACCCAGAGTTAGCTGGTCTCACAGGAAGGTAACAGAGTGCATCAGGCTCCAGGAATAGCCATGGCAACATGCAGCAAACACTCACACACACCGTTAGTTAGCAGGAGACTCAAAAGAGAGAGAGAGAGAACAAAGGAGGCGGTTGGAAAACAAAGGGCAAGGGGAAAAAATGTGAAGAGCGCCAGTTCTTCACGCGAGCAGAGGGCGATAGGTTAGCAGTTTCAACATCCTTTTGTGTTCTTGCTTATCAGGAAGTTTCCCTCGACACTGCGAGGTCCTGTTGTGCTTGAAAATAGGTGCCAGGGTGTAGTCTGTGCCCAAGTGTGTCTCAACTCTAGTTTAACCCAATCTCTTTGACACAGGGATAACAAATAAACTAATTTTTCAGACGTTTACACGCTCTAAATTCCTCTTCCGTTGTCAGATGGCTTCAGGGAGCTGCTTTCAATTTGAGCTCAACCATTCTGGAGTACGACTTAAGTGATAGGGGAGTGTTGCTACGAGCACACAACATAACTTCCTTTTCTTGCTTATCAAGAAATGTCCCTCGACACTCAGGTCCTGTTGTACATGAAAATGAGTGCCAGGGTATAGTCTGTACCCAAGTGAGTCTAAACTGTAGTTTAACCGAATCAGATTGAAAATAAACTAACTTTTCTGACATTTACAAGCTTTAAAATCCCTCTTTCGTTGTAAGATGGCTTCAGGGAGCTGCATTCAATTTGAGCTCAACCATTCTGGAGTACAACTTAAGTGATCGGGTTACTAGGGGATTGTTGCTACGCTACACCGCGAAACACAACTCAGCTGCGAGTTTTGACTCCAAATGTCTTCAGTTAATGCTTCGAGAAACCACGGGAGACGGGAGAGCACAATCGTTATGACGTGCACGACCATGTGGTTTCTTTTTTTTCACGCAGGAGAAGAAACAGTTCTGGCTGTGGACACACACACACACACACACACACACACACACACACAGCGTGTTTTTGCCAAAAGTGTTGCCTGGTTGTTAAAGAACCAGCAGAAGAACAAGAAGCCATCTTTTACTGTCAGTGTGTGTGAATGGGTGAAAAGAGGACCCAGTGTATGCCCGGTCAATATTAGCTTTGACACAGACACACACTCAGTAGGGTCTTCCTTCTGACATTTGGTGCATCTTTTCATCCAAAGACCTTTAGAGATAACTGTGGAATAAAAACTAGAGCAATAGCAAAGAGAGAATCCTCCTTTCTTCTCTCCCGTGTTTCCTTTCTTTACAATAATGACACAGTAATGCTCCGGTCATTCTCTCCGCCATGCATGTTGACGCAACGATGTTGTGCCTGACAAATAGAAAATAAGCAATATCTCAGGGGGGGGGGGCGGGGGTAAATGAGAAACCCAGTGCAGGGATTCTTTCATGCAGACGGCGGGGCGGAGAGGTGAAGCCACATTTTATATTCATGAGGTTTCATGGACTTTTGCTTGTCGTGCCAGAGCTCTGACTGTGTGTGTGTGTGTGTGTGTGTGTGTGTGTGTGTGTGTGTGTGTGTGTGTGTGTGTGTGTGTGTGTGTGTGTGTGAGAGCTACAAGCAAGCCACCTGAGGCCAACACACACGTATTGTACTCCTATTGCCCGCACAGGAAAGGAAAAACAAGAGCATGCCTGCAAGTCTATGGGGTAAATGTGTGTATTGCAAACACACACACGAGCATACAGGGTGTTCATGCAGGGGGGGGTAAGCAGTACAGTATGCAACCCACCACCTACAATGTGTGATCCTTTTGTTTTCTGCGACAGACGGGGGGGTTGGGGAGAAGAGAAACGTCCATTTTAACGACCACAGTGACTTACTAACACCCACACACTCATCCACATGCGGTTAACTGTCCATCTGTACACTGTAATGACTCCTAGTAACGCCAGACCAAGGTCATGTTTCACTGAGGCGGTGTACAGTTACTGCTGGTAGAGATTTCCTGAGGCAGAATAGCTCCAACTTTGTAATATAAGTATGTGCTAAAGTAGCTGGAGTTTAGTGAACTGTAACTTTCTTTCTGGCACAAAGTCTAATTCGACTAGTGTTGCTACAGCACAGCAGAAAACAACGAAGAAGAAACGTGTTGAACCCTTCTTTCACGTTAGCCTAGCAGTATTAACTTTCTTTTTTAATGTACAGCTCGTACAATACTTCCTTTTTACCCCATCTCCATTTTGACCTGCAATCAATCAAGCTTGATGCTGCAACTTACAGTAAGCCTCAGTTACCCATAACACCCGGTTTTAAGAGGGTTCACAGATGTTCCCACGTGTCTTCTGGAAAATCACACATTTCCAGTAAAATGGTATCTGGTCGAAAGAAAATGTAAATTGTAAAAACCTCAACAATTTTAATTTACAATAGAAAAAGGAAACTTCACATTTACGGCCCGTACACACGGCGGCGTGCGTTGAAGCTTCACAGTTCTGTCTATTCACTTTGAATGGGTTGACGTCACGCTTTGCCGAACTGCATTGTGGTTCCGTCGAAGCTTCAAAAGTTGAGCAATGTTCAACTTTTGAAGCTTCGACGGAAGCGTCAGCCAATCAAATCATATGCCAGTACACGCTCTAGACAATCAAACCGCGTGCTTGTGTGTCCGGGGCGGGAGATTCATGCGATTGGTTGTTGGTCGAGTTTCAGACACGCCCACCGGCAAGCGTCAACGCGTGGACGCTGCGTTAATGATAATTTTCTTGTTTTATATAAAAAAAATGAATATTTGAATTAGAATGACTTTGTTTTTGGACTATTGGCAAAACAAGACTTTTAAACTCATTACCAAGGTCAAACTATGCTGATATTTAACAAACGAATCCTTGGTTGCAGCCTTATTGTTAAACACACATCATTTCAACACTAAATCTGATCCACCAATAACAGTCCTTGGTATCAGGCTGATTTTAAAATGGCAAATGTAAAATCCCTCAGACCTCAAGGCCTGTTGCGTAACTGCTGAAGGGAAATCTATAGTCTCCCTTCAGACCTTCCATAAAACACTAGAAGTATCTTCAATTAATTCACAATAAAACTTAAAAAAGGCAATTATAAAAACAGAACTTGACGATGAAAAGCAGAAATCATGGAGTCTATTCCCTCGTAGCCATTCACTCTTGTTTCCTAACCCCTTTGTTGTTGCAATTATCATTATTTCTGTATAACCAAGGTCTGAGCTCACAGTGATGAACCCAGCAGGAGGTCTGCTGATGGCGCGCTGTTTAAGAAGCCCTTTGTGGGAAGAATTAGTATTAAGAGGTGAAAGAGAAAGCAGGAAATCAATCCAACCAGAGAGGGAGTTGTTTAGTTTTAAATCGGGTTTGACGAGATGCTTGTGTGAAATACAAAATGGGAAGTGGAGTAGGGGAAATGAGCGGCGAGAGGGGAGAACAGGTAAATGTGGAGGTGAGATGAGGTGAGGGAGCACATGTAGTGTTCGAGGAAAGCCAGATCAAAACGGCAAAGAAGGAGAAGAGGATGAGGAGAAGAGGAAGGTGAGATGTATACTGACCTGTGAGAGATCTGGGATGTCACCCTGATCTATTCCAACTTGCTGTCGTGAAAAACAAACAAATTAACAAAATAAAAAAAGGGGAGAAAAAGGTAGGTGGGATAAAATGTGGAAGAAAAAATATAGGAAAAAGCAAAGTCCATTTGTAAAAAAATAAATAAGATGAGAAATAGAAATCATTACTTCATGCAGTAGCAGAGTCAACATAAACGACAACAGAAATAAACAAGAAAACGCTTTTGCCACATTTGGATTGGACCGACCCAATCCTCACAGTGAATGACAATGATGATTGGACAGTGATACATGTGTCTGACCAATGAGGAAGTGATGACTCATGACGTGACACCGACTACATTTAAAAGGGGACAGCTACGCCAAAATCGTCTCCATGAAAAACTCAGACAGGCGACATTTGTTTGACTTTTCAGGACACAGATATAGAACATTATGTCCCGGGGGTTTTAAAACATGACCTCGTTTGTTAAACACACTTTTATCTGTGGAAGGAAATGTGAATTTTTGTTGATTCAAATGCATTCCCACCTCTTTAACGATGCTTTTTTCTGGACTAATACCACCTGCTTTTAAATGTTGTTTACTTAAAAGGTGGGGTAGGTAAGAACGGAGAAACCAGCTCGAGTGCGCTAGAATTTGAAAGTACACAACAGCCCCTTCCTTCATACTTCCTCACAGAGCCCCTCCTCCAACACACACGAACGCACACATGACCAATGAGGGCACGAGATAAGTTTGTGCACAGATGACAGGCTGACAGGCAGGTAGGCCATCCAGTTACTTTAGCCGGCTCAGATGATTGGTCGTGCTTTTTACAGCGCCACGGCTTCCAGAGATGATATTTTTAAAATGTATTTATTGTCAAAGCACTTAATGTATTCATTGCTATCGGGATGTTAAGAGCATTCCATGGAATATAACGAGTGTTTCTGAAGTGAATTACCTACCCCACCTTTAAGATTTCAAAAAATGTAGTTATATGATATCAGACAAAATATTTTAACTGAAAGTAATAGCCCAGATTCTCAATTAATACCATGAATTGTATCATTGGTTCCGACCCATTTACCACGTTGACTATAAAGACAAGAGTTTAATCGATTCAAAGTTATATTTCAAGTTCATGTAACCTTTCATGATAACATTAGTTCTGCATTGAGCTCGCATCGTGGGCAGAACAGTTAAAAGGCCAACCTGTTGTTGTGCAAAGTTAACTGAGAAAGTTGTCATCTTATGGACATTATATATACACTATGAAGATGTTATTACACTGAGTTGGCAAAGAGGAAGTCCTTTGAGTTCATGAAGGTGGGTTTTTTTAACCCCTTCCTGCCTCGGAGCACCTCATTATAAGTTGAAACACTAAATGGAAGTGTTGGTTTAATTAATCACTGTTGTGTTGTCTGTCAAATAACCTGATTTTCCCTGAGCTCCTTAAGATGTAATTATAAATACCATCTATTTGAATGTACATTCATGTAAACCACCATGTGTGTGTGTAGCTGATTCTGTCTGTTTCAAGCCTGCTGAAACAGACAGAAGAAGGGAGGGGCACGGGAGGAGAGAAAGAGAGGGAGAGAGAGAGGGGCACGGGAGGAGAGAGAGAGGGGCATGGGAGGAGAGAGAG